>PVJO010017848.1:0-38067 GCA_004026905.1 Hystrix cristata | reverse complement strand
CAGGTCATAGCGTCCTCTTGCTCTGCCTTCTTCTGAGCAGGCCCAGCAGCTGTTCAGAACAGAGTTCAGCAATCTTTCACAATACAGAGATCCATAAGCCGCCTCACAAACATAGTGACCTTGCCAGAGGGTTCCACACCTGGCAGGCCATCTTTTGGAGCCTGCTTAAACAGAATTCTGAGTCTTTCCTCAGACAGAGAGTTAGGAGATATGGGCTGGCATTTAGGAATAGGTTTGTCACCAATCAGTGGAGGGTTCTTTTGGTCAATTCAGATAACAATCACAAACAGCACAGTGTTGCTTTTTAAGTATTAGCAGCCTGAGCTTTCAATGCCAGTGGCTATCAGCTCTGCTGGTCCCCTGACAACCCTCAGGAACCCTTCTAGTGACCATAGCTGATGGCTTCCAGCAATTCCCCATTGTTTTCCATTGTTCTCTGGGTTTCAGCCACCTTCAGTATTTCCAGCCCTGTTTACTGGACCACTTTCAGTGCTAGCAGCCTTTGGTGTTTACCATCTCTTAGTGTACCAGCTCAGCTTGCTCTCCTTAAAATAGAAATCATAAATAGGCAAAAATACGCCATATAAAAATGGCTCTCTTGGGACTCATGTGCATTGTAAGGGAGAATAGAGCACAGGCCGACTTGCTAAGGCTGTGGGGGAAGCTGCTTCTATAGGAAAACAAAGATGGGATCATGCATGTCCACTGTCAGACTTGCTGTTTCATGGGAGGGGAAGAGCTCCTTGGGGACCTGATTGAGAGTGAGTGCAGAGGACAGGAGTCATCTGGGATGGACCCACAACAGAAGCTTGCTGCAGCCAAAGCAAATGTCTCCCAGAGCAGCTGTGGGTGTCCACAGCTGTAACTGTGGCCAGCTGTGAGGCATTTTGGACAGCTGTGGAAGAAAAAACGAAAAGTACAGTACTTTCAAAGGAGCACTGGGGCTCTGCTCACCTGTCTCAGCTTGTCCAGGCCACCCAGGCTATGACCCCCCCTGCAAAGGGAGAGGGATTGTCCCTGGCTGATGCAGAACCTCAGTTGTTGAACATGAGCTCATAAAATGACTTGGAACTAGCCAAAACAAAAACAAAGTGAGAAGAAGGGGAAGGAAGGCAAAAATAAAACATAGACCTTTCCTGAGGGATTTATCCAGACTTGAAGACTCCGAGTTGCTAATTGCATAGGTAAGAATTCAGTTACCTGCTCCCAGAGCATGTGGGGTATGTAGTGAACTTCAACTTCATTCCAGAGAGATCACTGACCGGAAGTGGAAACGTTCCCTTTATCCATTTGCTGGTGAAGCCGTTCGTTTTTCACATGTTTACAGAGCAGCGGTTTTTCCTGCTTACCTCACTGAGGTACCAGGGCATCCAGTGAGGCTCTGTCCTCCAGAGGTCCATGGGGAAGGGACGTGGGGTCAGGGGAAGTTGGCACAGGACACATGCTCACCTTGTGTGACCCAGTCTGTGGGACACAGCAAGTCCCATCCTGAGGGAGACTTCATGTTGAGAAGACACTCGAGCTGGATCCTAAAGGCCCAGAGTAGTTTGCCAACCAGCGAAGGTGAATGGGTTAATCAGGAGACACTGATCGCAAGAGACAGAGATGAACTCAAACTGACTGAAGAAAAAGAGAAGTATGTTGGAGGAAGTATATACACCTGTTTGGGAAAGGGCTGTAGCCACTTTTGGAAAGTTGGAAATTAAAGTTATTATCTGGTTTGCTTTTAGCTCCGTGTTTGTTTGTTTGTTTTTCCCGAGCCCATCGCACATTCTTCTGAACATTTCCAGGGTTTTATCTATCATTAATACTGTAATTCTTAAACTGGAGGGGATCTTAGAGATCATTTAGTCCGATCACTTTGCATTAGACAGATAAATGGCACTGGAGACATGAGGTAACAGAATGAAGGTCACACAGCCAGTCAGCAACAAGCCAGGAAGATGAGCTTATTTTCATAAATAGCTTCAAGTCATTTACAGTTAGGTCTGGAGGTAAGGGGGTGAATCAGCTGGACATATTGGTTGGTTACACTTGAGGTCTGAGTGAAAATAAACCAGACTTGACTGTCATGGCAGTAAAGGTGATCAAAAGGAGAGTCCCCAAAGTGCCAAGATGCCATCATTACAGTGTATGAGCTGCCTCCTAGGGCGGCTTCTTGGAAGGAGAGAATCCAGTGGGCTCAGTCACCCCCCTAACAGACCAAGGCTGTGAATCCCTGGAGAGGTCAAGGGTTTTCACTAAAACTCTTCCTATGAGGTTGTGAGCCTGGAGAACTGAAGCAGTCTCACCTGACCTCCGCTCGAGATGTTTTGCTTCAGGGTCTCCTCTGGGTGGTCTGCCTGCTCTTTCTAACCTGATGCTCTACAGACTTTTCCAACCCACATACCTCCTCTGAATGACAGGTCACGGAAGATGATTTCAGTGACTCTGTTCTCGTTTCTCCTGAGACTGTTATACAATGAGCACCATTTTGGATCCACAGGACAGAAGTTAATGGATGCCACACAGCATAGGAGCTTAATTCTCCTGCGGATTCTGGTGGAGAGAGGATCCAGCAGATTATTCCTGTAACTCCCAATCTGCCGAATTCCAGAGTGGCTCTTCTCCATGCTGCTGGAGCTAGAAACTTATTCTACTCACCTGCACTATGGCTTCAAGGCCTCCCCTAATACTTCATGCATTGGGAATTTAGTCCCCAAATTAATAAATTAATGGAATTTGGAAGCAGGGCCTTTGGGAGGTGACAAAGATTAGACAAGGTCAAGAAGTGGGGCCCCTAGGATGGGTTTGTAAGAAGGAGAGAGCTCCAAGCCAGCACACACTTGCTCTGTCTCGCCATGTTATGATACAGCAATTTGCCCCTTGCCAGAGGCCAGCACCGTGCTCTTAGACTTCCCAGTCTTCAGAACCATCAGCCAAATAAATCTGTACTCTTCATAAAATGCTGTCTGTAGTATTCAGATCATAGCATCAGAAAACCAACTATGAACTCCCTCCACTCTTACTTCTTCCTGCTTCCCCCAGCCTCACAGGGGCTGTTCCATCAGCATAATGCTGAGATATCGGTGAAGTATTGAAATATCACTGAGTCAAAAGCAACTGTAACTTAACCAGTATTTCCCTTTTCTTGGAAGTGAAAAGGCCCTTTTGCTTCACTCAGGATATGAATCCGCACCTTTGAACTAAAATTTCTAACCTCCCAGGGCCTCATTAAACATTCCACACATCTTCACCTGCATCGATTCTAGTCGTCTCCTAGATAGTCTTTAAGATGAAAGGAAAACAATAACCTGTGAAATCTTTCTCCACGGAAAGTGGCTACACGGAGTGAGGAGGAATTCAGTTTTCTCGTGAAGCTCCGGCTTCCCGGTCTATTTCCCGTCTGGCTAGTTTTGTGTTCCAGGTAATGCTGCAGGTTCTGTAATTTTAGAAAGTGTTGCCTACAGAGAGTGCCAAAATCCTGAGATGAGTGGAAGAAATATGGCTCTAAAAATGCCTTCCCTTTCAAGCAAGGAACTCACACAGTTTGCAGGGGGAGCCACGCTGGGTGGTGGCAGTGGGCAGATGTGTTTCCAAAAACAGACTGTCAGACGGTATTTCTGAGCTGTGGAGACCCTCCCTGCTATGAAAATGTTTTCTCAGAAGGAGCTGAACAAAGTTCAAGCATCTATTGACCTTAAAAATGCTGTAGCTACAGATATCTTTATTGCCTCCACACTCTATGAAATCATTATTATCAAAGGTCAAAATATCTTCATATATTTGAAGAAAAAAGACAGAAGTGACAATACATTTTCCCATAAGGGCTTTTTTTTTTTTTTTTTTTTTGATGCTGGGGATCAAACTTAGGGCCTTGCACTTGTAAGGCAAGTACTCTAACCACTGAGCTAAATCTCCAGCCCCCCTATAAGGGCTTTTAATATGACAGTTAACCAAATGCATTGTGTACCACTTTGGACTCTGATTCAAGGAGACCGGTGGCAAGCAGATGTTTTTGAGCCAATCAAGGAAATTTAAATATGGACCGAGTATTAGATGATGATGAAATAATTTTAATTTTGTGAAGTGTGATAAGGGTGCTTTGATTGTGTAATTAAATGTCATTTTTGAAAGATGCCTACTGAAGTAGTTAAAAACAAATATGTCTGTAAATTTACTTTAGCAAATAAGTATAATAGATGATGCAAAAGTGGCTACATGTCAGTTACTAATGTAGGTAATTGCTATCTCCACATTTATTTCTCTTGGTTTATAAATGTTGAACAATATTTCATACTAAAATGTTCTAAAATCAATACAAACACAAATAAAAGAGAGACTCTAATACTGTGACGAGGTAATTACAAAAGAGATGCATTTGCAAATAAAAATCATACTTAATGAGCCCGAAGGAGGTCGTTGTAAACCTTGTAAAGTAGGTCATTCGTAAGCCTGGTGCAAAGCAAATTAAATTTTTAAGTGAATGTTGTCAACAATTCATGATCAGGCAGAAACTGGTATTTAACACATAAGCATGACCATGATAAAGAAAAAGATGCTTAAAATAATGTGTTTCACATATGTGAATCTCAAAATGCACTTTTAGGTTAGAAGAAAGGAAAAGTCAGAGTTTGTTTTTTAGTATTTCTTTGATAATTTGTAACAAAATTCGTCCTTATCTATGTAAATGAACTGTAATCCTAATAGCTTTACTGTTGCTTGATTTCTTGAAAATTGGTGAGGAGGGGTTGGGGATTTAGCTCAGTGGTTGGCAGTTGCCTAGCAAGTGTAAGGCCCTGAGTTCGATCTCCAGCACCCCCCTCAAAATAGGTGAGGAAATCAGTATGGAGATTCCTTGAAACACTAGAACTAGAAATTCCATTTGACCTTGCAATTCCCCTTCTAGGTATCTTTTCAAAAGAGTTAGAGATCATATTACAGTGATACACACATAGCCATGTTTATAGCAGCATAATTCATAATAGCTTAATCTTGCAAACAGCCTATATGTCCATCAACAGATAAATGGATAAAGAAAATATGATTTTTACACACAATGGAGTACTGCTGTGCCATAAACAAGGATACATTTGAGTCATTCATAGGAAAATGGATGCACCTTGAGACCATACTTTTAAGAGACATAAACCAGATGCAAGCTTAAGTATTTCATGGCTTTTCTTATATGAGAAACCAAAAATATAAATAAAGAGCACAGTGAAAAATGGATAATGGGAAGTAGTGGATGTCTCTTTCTCAAATGGGAAGGAGATCAAGAGATGGGGGAGAAGGGGAGGGAACAGGGATGTTAAAGGAATTAAGGTGTGTTATGTGCATGTACCAACTCATATACGTGTACTGCAGGCATGTGGTAATAAAAATTTAAAAACCAAAAGAAAAAAAAGGTGAGTTTCCTTTGCCTTATAGAAGCTGTTTAATTTGGTATGACCCCATTTGTTGATTCTTGCTACTTTCTCTTGTGCCATTGGGTTCTGCTCAGAAAGTCCTTGCCTATGCCTATGTCTCCAAGAGTTTTACCTATTTATCTTCCAGCAGATTAAGGGTTTCTGTTTCAATCGTAGATTTTTGATGCATTTTGATTTTAGTTTAGTGCATAGTGAGAGATATGGGTCTAGAGTCAATCTTCTGCATGCAGATAGTCAGTTTTCCCAGCACCATTTCTTAAACAGGCTCTCTTTTTAATGCAAAAATGTGCTAATAAAAACTGCAAAAAATAGGTGAGTTGAATCGACAGACTCCTCACATTAGTGAATGCTCGTTATAGCTGTAGGAATGGACGAGTCCGTCTGAATCTGGAGCAGGGTTGTTGCATTTGTGTCTAGCACAGCGAGGGGGTCTGATCCCAGGCAGAGCTGTGGGTTACCACGTTGAGATGGACCCTCCCTGCTCAGGTCATCTGATTTCTCATTGTGCTGCTCACAAAAGGACGCCTCCCACGACCAGCTTCCCATCCTCAGCAGGTTCTCCACACACAGGTGACTGCAGTGGAGCTCGAGTTTAATCGCAGCCTTACTCAGGCTGCTGCTGGAACACAGGCACATCTAGAATGTTTCCCGAGCCCGCGGGGACTCGCGTGATGGATGTGTACACACGGCACGGAGCTGAGGAGCCTCCCGGGCCAGAAACCTTTCTGAGAGGAGAGACCAGACATAAAGACTTGGTCACTGAAAGATGGTAAAGATTCCGATTCGAATAGAGTGGGTTTGGATCACCTTATTTAGAAGGGAGGAGATTCCGAAGACAAAACAATGGGCCTCCTGAAATTAGGAGAACTTGAGGAGAGTTTGGGGACCTTTTACAAAGGGGAGAACCCTAGGGACAGTTAGAAATGGGCGCTCTTGCCACACTGTGTACCTATCTGTAGATATACACAGATCATAAGTAGCGCTAGAGGTCTGTAGCGGGGATATGACCTTTTGCAGTAGTGGGAGTGATTGCGGAGTCTCTGTACGGCTGTCGTCTTCCTGTGCGGGGCTGGAGCTTGAAGTCCAGAGAGCAAACAGTTACAAAGAAAAGATGGGTGTGGCGAGGCTAAGAGAAAGGCCCAGCCGGAGTGCAGCAGTGTGAGCCGGGCCCAGGAAAGACAAACAGAGGTGCCCATTAGTGTGGCCTGCGATGTGACTGGGGTGGGCGTCCGGCAGCAGCCGGGCCAGAGCTAAGCACACACACCCGGCCTGGGCTGCACAGAGGCCACGCCCAGAGGGTGCCAGCCACTGCCTCCCAGGCAGGAGGGGAGCTGGCAGCTGGGCCTCCGGTGTGACTCACAAAAAACGCCTGCTTCCTCTCCCTGGAAATCTCTCACAATAAACACACAGGCAAGGGAATTCTGGGGCAAGGGAAGTCCAGTTTTACCAACCTGAACTGTTAAAACTCGACGGCTCCGTTTCAGACTACCTTCTTGGTGCCCAACGCCCAGAAATCCCCAGATGGGCTCAACACTATTTCTGGAATCTACATGGATTTTTTTGGTTCCATTTTTCTTTGAGCCAGGCACACCATCAGGAGATGTGACTGTTTTCAGAGGTGTAACTGGAGTTCAGACAAGCAGGCTGGATTGAACAGATGTCTTGGGGCTTTTCTCTCTCTTTGGCACACACTGATAGGCATTAGGATGAGGCCTCCTCAGCGCTGGCCCGTGTGTGTGTGTGTGTGTGTGTGTGTGTGTGTGTATGTGTGTGAGTGACAGCTCACAACACACACAGGGAAGGGGATTCAAAATACAAAAGAAAAGACCAGACCAGAAAAATTGCCTGTTTCTTTATTTGTTTTCTTTTTTTGGTCTCGTGGTACATTTATTTCTTTTCTTAACTTGAAAATGAAAAGCAACAATAAGTAGTACAATTTTCTGACTAGATATGTAAAAGATTTTCATAACTGGAGCTCACAATTATTTCTTACCAATATAATAATTTATAGGTGAGAAAAATGCAAGTTTCAGGAAAATTAAATCATTTTCCATTTTTCCACTATCAATGTTCAGCTTTGAGAAAAATTAATTTAGAAATCCCCACACAAAGGAACACTATACTCTCCCTAAGTAATAAGTCATACTATATAGTTTTTTGTGTTTTTAATTTTTAAAACTTTATTTATATATATTTGCAATATAAAATAAATATATTCCTTGTGGGGAATTGGTACAAATGCATATCAAATCCTGACCCTTTTAAACTTTCCCTTCTCTTCCTCTCCCTCCCATCTCCCACCACCTATTTCTTATGTTTCCTCCCAGAGATATTACAATGTGTACATTTATTAGTATATACCCTCATTCAAAATTTTAACTTACATTTTAGCATACTATTTGTATTATTATTCAGCTTGCTTTAAAGATGACTTTATATCAGAACGTGAAGAACGTCCTCCTTCCTTGTTTATGGCTGCATAATATTTTATAATTTATTTAATTTGAGCCTCACTGAATTCACATTTCAATTCTTCCTTGTTAATTTCACAAGTGTGAACAAGGTTGCAGTGAATACTCTTGAACATACCACTTTTTGGCGGGGGGGGGGGTGCTGGGAATCCAACTCGGGGCCTTGTACTTGCTGGGCAAGTGCTCTACCACTTAAGCTAAATCCCCAAACGGCCTTTTTTTTTTTTTTAACATACAACTTTACAAAAGTAAACATTTTTCTGGGGGAAAAATAATCATAGAGTGGAATCACTTGCTCAGGTGGCTTGTACATTTGGAATTTTGATAGGCACTACCAGCTGCTTTCCACAGAGGTTATTCCAAATTATACACCCACCAGCCATGTGGGAGGAGGTCTAGTTCTCTGACTTCGCTAACAATGTGTAATTGACTTGCACACGCATCGCCAAGATTTTCTGTGGCAGCAAACGTAATCGCTGCTGTATCCCGAAACCAGCGCTGCGCGTGCACCCGGCTAGGTTTCCTGCGGTTGCTCTCAGCGGCTGCGTGCAGCAGCAGACTGGGCGGGGCCTCATTCTGCGTGACTCCCACTCAAATCAGGGGCCTTTGGGGCCCAGACTGCAAACCTGGCCTCAACTAGCTCAGAGCCCTGCTGCGGTCACACTGCCCCATGCGACCCGCAAACCCGTCCCCACAACGCACTTCCCTTTCCCTTCACGGGAATCAGATCCGAAGCATGGCTTTCTTGCCACTTCTGATTTCCTCCCGTTCCCTTCCCAGGCATTTCTCCAATTCATCTTTTCTTTTCTTTTTTTTTGGCACTGGTGTCCAAGGCTTTTGCATTGAACTACATCCCCCAGCCCTTTTTTAACTTTCTTTCTTTTTTTTTTTTTTTTTTGAGACAGGGTCTCACTATGTATCCGGGCTGGCCTTGAGCTCACTATGTAGCCCAGGCTGGCCTCAAACTATGGTGATCCTCCTGCCTCAGCCTCCCAAGTGCTGGGATTACAGGTATGTGCCACCACCCCTAGCCCTTTTTTAAATTTTGAGACAGGGTTTTGCTAAGTAGCTAAACTGCCCAGGCTGGACTTGAACTTGTGATCTTTCCGCCTTAGCTTCCCAGGGTGCTGGGATTGCAGGTATGAGCCATCATACTCAACTCATAATTTCTCTCTTGTATGTTTAATTCTATCTTGGCGCCTGCTTCTCAGAAGACCAAGCTAACACAGCATATTATTGATCTCTACTCATGTAACAGGTAGAAAACTAGCATCTCTGAAATTTTTATTTTTTCACTTTTTAGTATAATTTAATTTGCATTTTTTTCTTATTATTTTCAAAGTTGGGCTTTTTTTAAATCTTTAAGAACAATTTATATTTTTTTTCGTAGCAATTCATTTCCTATGCCTATTTTTCTATTGGGTTAGGACTTTCCTTGTTGACTTATAGGCTAACTTTATATTTTAGGGAAATTGAATCTTTGCAATATGAATTACAAAATTTCACTTGTACTTTTTTAATGCTTTTACTTAAGGTGTTTTCCCTTGTATAAACTACTTCTTTAAATCAATTTGACTTTTCTATTTTTTCATAGGTTTTCTATTTTTTTTTTCTGGGTTCTGCCCCACATTTTCAAAGTTCTTTCTCTTTAAAAGCAGGACTTAAAATCCTCCAATCAGTAGTTTTATTTTTTATATTTAAATTTTTAGTTCTTCCTAAGTTGATTATAATGTAACATATGAAGTAAGAATTGAAAGTTAAATTTGTTCAGATGGCTACCAGTTGTTCCAGTACAACTTACTAAACAATCTTTCCCCTACTACTTGGAAAATACCAGGTAGTAGTTATCATTTGTATTTGTTTTGTTTTGTTTTCTTTCCTTTTTCTGTATGTTTCACATGATCTTACTGATTGCCCTCAGCTAAATACTTTGGCCTATTTTTTATCAGTTAAGTGTTATTTAAAAAATAGGAAGATATCCAAGACTTTGGCACAGATTTACTTACACTCCATATAGAGCATTGAAGTCAACAGATAAATTGTTCTTTGGGGGAAATATTCTAAAATTCTGTATCTGCTAAAATCCAATCTTCACGTGTTGAGGCTGAAGTTCAGACTGTAACTGTTGTCCATATTAGTCAGCGTATCTGACTTCTATCCTGAAAAAGCTGGCTAGTGTCCATTTGGTTTTGTTTTTGTGGGTCAAGTCAGCATGTTGGTGGCTTATGCTCTTAGTTAGGTAAGAAATGGATCCTGCTACTTCTCTGCTTTTCCAAAACATGGTTCTGGTTTTTGTTTTTGTTTTTCATCAGCCTCCAACATACACTTAATTTATAGCTTAACCACAAACCACCCCCTTCTCAGTACTAATTGGATTTTGATTTGTAGGCCACTTTAATCATAGCCACAAGACTGTACCTCACAGACTTCCAACTTTGGTGAATGTGGTTGGCCGAGGACCACGGCTGTGCTCTGAAATCCACTGACTGTGCTGGTGCCCCATCCCCAGGGCTATTCCTCCCCACAGTGACAGGGCGGCCAGGCTGGGGCAGCAGGCAGCCTGTTCCACCAAGACAGGATGCTTTGCACAGCTGCCTGTGGATTTGTGATTATTCAGTGGCCTTGTTGAGCCTCCTTTGGACTTCAGAGTAATCCAGCCAACTTCTGCCCAACATTACTTCCACTCGTCTTCACTTAGGGTCCTATTTACATAATTGTCTGATGGTTCTCCCAAGTCTTAGCCCGGTAAAATCCTAGCACTTTAAATCTGATTTGATGTCTGATTCTTGGAGGACTTAAGACAAATACAAGCTTCCCATTCTTGCAGCCATTCAAAGGATGTGTCTGAAAGCGAGTGTGTGTTGGATCCTTGGCTCTTAACTCTGTTAGAAGTAGCTCTTTTTCTAAGTTGAGTACAGCAGCCTGCCTCTTAACCGCAGAGATGTGTCAAGACCATTAAGTCTGTCTGGCAGTAAGTTAGGACTTTGAGACTTTAGTGGTCACAAAGCAGGAATGAATAGGATATTCATCTTGGGAACAATGGGTGCCTGACTAATCACACAAAGAGGTAATTTCAACCTGTGCCTCACAGGGGGTGTATCCAGAGCTCAGAGCTGTCCCTGGAGGCTGGGATCCCATGTTTTCTGTAGGTGAAGTAGGATTAATGCTTCATTCTGATGAATGATGACTAGACACACCCTGAAGTTAGTTAAATATTAGCTCCTCCTGCCTTTGCCCGGGAACTTCAGTGTTTCTGATGCTGTGGTTGAATTGCAAGCCTTCCTCTTTCTCTGTGTAGGAATTCTGATATTCTGCAGAAACCAAGTGTTATCTGAGGGTGAAAGCTCAATTTTTAGCCTTTTCTGAGGGTTCCAGGAGAATGTTTTCCATCATGAGATGGCTTGCCAGAGAGTGGTTGACCTGCAGTCCAACCAAATGCTTTCACGCCTTGGTGTGCAGGATGCACAATGTGCTTGGAATGCCTCTACAATGACTTCTGCAGGGGAGTCTTTGCTTCGAGCGTGTGGGGCTAGATCAGTCATGTTCATTTCATTGCTGAGGAGGTGTTTGTGTGAAAAGGGATTTTGAAATGCTTTACTAACAGCTCTGATTAACACTGAGTTTTTGGATCCTGATGTGTCATTTATAGACATTTAATCATCATTTAAAATGTCTGCTTCTGTCACTGAACAAAGAAGGATATATATGAGCAATCCATGGGTGGAGTTGCTCTGAAAAAGAATTTAGGGAGGGGAAATCATATAATCTGCAAATTTTTTTAGGGAGAGCATAAATTCATCTAAGGTTCCCTCCAGTTGGTATCCCAGCTTATAGCATGCACAAAACAATCCTATTTTCTTCTTTTTTTTTCCCCCTGGGCCTTCATTCTCCAAAGCCAATGAGTTGCACTTATTTCAAACTAACTTCTCTAGCAGGTTACTCTCTACAAGAGGCTGGTTGAGCATTCAGTGCTGTAAGCTTGGTGCTGGGTCTGCTCACTGGAGTAGACCCTGAAGAGCCATAGCCAGCTATAGATGCAGGACAGTATTAATGAAAAGAAGAACTTTCCAAAAACTGTTCTGGGATTGTGATCATCAGCCATTTCATCAACTTTAAAACATCATAAAGATGAAATTCTAATAAAGAAAATGAAAGATCGCCACCTTAAATGCACATCTATCCTACAGCTGCAAAGTCTGTGCCAGTCTGTAATGATGTGTGCATGTAGATTTCATATGGCTGGATCATAGTGTGCATGGAATTGTGTCCTGCTTTTATAAAGAATGTGAAAGGTTATAAAGGAGAAAGAGGTAAAGAGGAAGAAGAGAACAAAGTGGAGTCATGAAATACTGGCCCTGTATGATCATGTGAAGGAGGAAGAAAGTTTTCTGAGCTTCAGTTGTTCATTCAGTATTATCTCTTCAACATCTAGAACACAACCCAGCATATAGTAAACACTCAATAGTTGTTAAATAAATGGAACAGGTTTGGGGAAACTAAATACTAAAATTCTCTCTAGGAGAACAATTATATACCCTGGCAAAATAGTCCCTGAGGAGACCAGTAGTAGAGAAACCAGTTGTGTGTTAGTCATTCCATTACTATGACAAAATACCTGAAAGGATCAACTTAAAAAGAGAAAAGGTTTATTTTAACTTACAGTTTTGGCTATTTCAGTCTGATTGGTGGGCCTGTTGTTTCTATGCTCATGGTAGGAGCACATGGCGAAAGAACATGTTCACCTCATGGCAGCTGGGAAGAACTGAGAAAGAGGAAAGAGCAGAGTCCCGATGTCTTCCTCAAGGGCACACCCCCAATAACCTAACTGCCTTCCACTACACTCCACCCCTTAAACATTCCACCACCACCCAGTAGTGCCACAGGCTAGTGACCCTTGCCTTAGCACTTCTCCAAATCATAGCAAAATATAAATGTCAGTCACTCAGCACTTTCTAGCCAATGTGTCTGCAAATCTTTTGTTTTAAATAACACCAATGCACATACTTTAGGTCCAGGAAAGTCTAGGAAGTGGAAGCCTCGTCTATTCATCCTCCTCCTTCTGCTGGGAAGTCACAGAATGTCAGGTGGGGAATTTCAAACCAGACCCCACTACAGTGAAATTCTCGTTTTCAAATTGCAAGTACCTAAAGCCACCCCATAAGATTATGATTATAATAAACATGCTGAGGTGGTAACTGTCGCCTGGTTGGCAGAATCAGAGATGTCCGCGCAGCCTGTTTCTCCCACCACCGAAACCTGAGTTGTTCCCTGGTGGAAGAAGAGCTACTTCCATCCAGATGCCTGCTGCTCGATGTTTATGCTTCGCTGGTTTGACAAGAGAAGGAATGCTTGTTTTGCAGTCTTACTGACCTCAAGCCAGCCTTTATGAAGGGAAAATCAGTGCTGCTTACCTGTAAAATTGAGCTAAGATACCTCCTACCCCTTTAGTCAGAAGAGGGTTTACTGTGAACTGTTTGAAGCTTAAGCCTCAGGTCCTTTTGTTAGACAGGACTCTATTACAACTTTTTGCAAATTCTGTAGCCTTTCTAAATAAGTATTTGGCACGGTAAATTTAAATTTATATTCTTGTTCTTCTCTTGTTTACGGGGTAGGAATTTGTGGGGACTGAACCCAGAGCCTTGCACATGCTAACCACACACTCTACCATGGAACTGCACCTCCAGCCCCCATAGTCTCTTTCTTAAAGAGCCCCCTGAATAGTGTAAACTTCAGACCCATTATTTGGATCCCACACTCCTTGGATGTGTTAAACCACCCAAGTGGAAGCCTTCATGAGAGCAGGAATCCCCCTATACACTGTTCAGAGCTTGGTTGAGAAGTACTAGGAGCTCAATAAATTTCTGTTGAGGATTGAGTGTTGGAAGGTCATGTATACTAAGCATTTGGCAATTAGTCCTCATTTCATGGAATTTTATGAATGAGGAGCCAGTTTCCAGAAAGGAAACTGTACAGACATTTACATTCAGAAACACACAAATGTGAATGGTTTTAAATGAATCCACAATACCTATAAAGAATAGTCAGCAACCTACAAGTTGCAGGTTTAGGAACGAAAACTTGTATCTTCACTCCAAAATTAATTTTCTCTTTCCTCTGCGTACTGCCACCTGGAAGGCAGCAGTGGCAGCCCACCCTTGTCTTCCAGAACACAACAAAAGAGGCTTTGATGCAAGGTGAGCTGTGGTCTAGGCTCTGTAAAGGGAGGTGAAATCACTAGAACAGCATGCACTCTGTCTGATGTTAAGACATAGATGATTTCTCATTCAGTGATGACTGACATTCTTTAGAGTCCAGATGGGGAAGGTGAGCGCTTCCAAGAAACTCAATCAGGAGACTGGAGGAGTAGGGACAGCAGCGGCTAGCGTGCGGGGGTGTGTGCGTGCGCATGCGCACTTTCGGGCTCTTGTTCCAGCCACCTCTGTAAATGGAAAGGCCGCTGAATCCTCTGTGAATAGCAATTAACTGCCGCAGTCAGTGCCTGAAATATCAGCACGGCGAGCACGAAGGCAGTGGAGGCCGGAGGGCGCCGTCTCTCTGTCCCCGACCTTCTTCAGATTCCTTCCGGAAGAGCTCGCCCTGCTCAGCATTGTCCTGCAGAAGGGCGGGAATGCGAGGTGACCGGTTGTCCGGTTGTCCGGGTCTTAAACCCTGCTCCAGCCCAGTCAGGGCGATGGGCACGAGGACTGCGGGCTGATAAACGCTGCGGACAAGACGTCAGTGCCGCCCGGAGCTCCCTGGGACCCTGGGCCATTTATCACGCAGAGCCCCATCTGTTCAGGGCAGACGAGGGCTCTTTGCCTGGGGAGAAAGGAAGAATGGGTAGCAGTATCTCCTAGCTTTTTCATTAGAGAGTTTGAAAAATAGCCTTTCAAAAGAAAGACACCTTTATATTCCAACTGAGTTATGAACTTAAAAGGATGAGTGGGCCGAGGTTTATCATCTGCATTAGTCAAGACTAGGATGCAGCCTGCCTCCAGACTTTTCCTTGTAGAATTCTGCTCTGTTAATGAATTTCCGGAATCTGGCAAATTTTTGCTGCCAAAAAAAGGAGGGTTGGCTTATTTATGGTGAGCAGAATTCAAAGGGCAAAAGGATGGAAAATAATAATGGCTTTAGATGAAAGAAGAGACTATGTGAAGAAAAATTTCTCATGGTCATTTCAATCCACAACAAGGAACATCTTTGAAGATGATTTTCCAAACCAACTAAATCTGCCCTTTATTCCCAGTTGTCTGAACATTCCTGATGATGTACCTAGCACGTTCCTTATTATGATTATTGCTATTATCATCTTCATTGTTATGTTGGGCTGTGTAGTCCTTTTAAATCTAGAAATTCATACCATGCAGTTCTGTGGAACATTCTTTTGTTATTCCATACTTCCCTCCTTTCCTTTCCCCTTCTCTCTTAAGGTGATACCTATTAGCTGGAGGTTTATTGAAAAGGTTTTCCTTCCTTCTGTGTGTGGTACTGGGAAGTAAACCCAAGGCTTCTTATGTACTTGGCAAGTGTTCTACCACTAGGCAACATCCCCAGCCCCTTTTAAATTTTTATTTTAAGACAGGATCTTACTAAATTGCCAGGGCTGGTCTTGAACTTGTGAACCTCTTGCCTCAGCTTCCTCAGTATTGGATTTCAGGTGTGGGCACCATACGTAGCTTTCTGTTGAATTTTAAAATGTTGTTAGCCTATTGAATTTATTTTTATTTCAAGGATCTCCTTCTTGAATTTTGTTCCTTTTTCTTGGCACCTTGTTCTTATTTTCTCTTATGGTTCCAGGGATATTAATTCAAGTTTTGTTTTTACAAGTTTTCTTGTGTTCTTTCCATTGTTTTGTTTTCTCTGGGTCATTTTGTTGTCTTGGATTCCACTGTGCTCAAATCATTAGCCATTACTCATGGATAGATGTAGATCCTTCCCCCATCCTGCTTAAAGCCCTGCCCTCTCTCCACCTCCTCTATGCCCACTCCTTGGTGGGGCCGCAATCTTGCAGCCACCCAGCTGGTGCCAACCTATTATGTGAAACAATCTACGAAATACACTTGAACTTTTCTTTCTCAGTCCTCTACTTACCAGGAACTCAGGTGAGGTCTAGGCATGGGTTAAGGAAAAGCCGAATGCAGCACGAGTGGGTAGTCTGGAAGTTGCACAAACTGAGCCACTTCATGACCTGCTCAAGGTCAACCTTGTCTGCTCGGCTCTGGTGTATTTTCTCTGACTCTGCTTCTGCCACAGAGACTACAGGTCACCAGATTCTCGGTTCACGCTGGCCTCCAGGGAGAGCCGGAGGATCCTGAGTTAACAGGTCATGGCCGAGGATGTCTGGCGACCTGGGTGCCAGGTGGTGGGAATTTGGTGTGACAAACAGACACGTGAATTTGTAGAGAGAGGCAGGTCTTGTTTGCTTCCTTTATATTGGTTCCCTCCCCTGCGGGCCCTTTGGATAATTAGGGATAAATGGTTGAGACTGGCTTTGCCCAAGTCCTCCTATTCAAGCAACGCCCTTGTTTCCTTGGTGTGCTTTTCCGCAGGCATGTCTCTCCTTGTCTCTTCTTGCCACCAGCATGCTGAGATCTACATGAATGATATTAAAATGAGGGCTTAGAGCAGGATGATAAATGGGTTTCAACTTGCTTATCACTCCTGGTGGGTTTTTTTTTTTTTTAAATTACTTAGAGGGCTGTTGTGAAAAGGCCCCATAAAAATGTATCCAGGTTTAGCACAAAAAAGGCAAGTAATATAGTTAATTAGTAATGAATTCTAACACTGTCACAGTTGTAAGTGCACTCCTCAGAAAAATATTCCAGGGCTCAGAATTGCTTGCAGGAGGTTTATTTATTAGGAAGCACGTTGAGAACAGCCCTTTCATAAGGAAACACAGTAACAAGGCCTGAGCCAAAGTCTTGGGGGGGGTCCCTGGAATTGGGTTAGCCAGATGAGGCAAAAGCACAGGGTTTAGCATGAGGCCCTTCTCCTGCCATCCTTCATTACTGACTGTGGCAGGCTGCTCCCTGAGCCAGGCAGCTCTCTCTGACTGCGGCCATTCCTGAAGAAAGATGTAAGATGAGCTCTCAGTGGTTAACAGTCCTGGCAGCTGGATACAGCAAGTGAGATCTGGGCAGCAAACCACAGTATCCACTACAGCCGTGGACCTGGGAGTGGCCATGCATGTGCCAAGTATTTGCCATTTCTGGCCCAGGGAAGGTGGTCAAAGAAGTAATACTGTTGTTTTGAGCAGGAAGCTTAGGCAGAGGAGCAAGATAAGACCATGCAACACACAAAGCCCAATCTAGCTCACTAGCAGACAGTGTTGAGGTCACGACCAAAAGTCCTTGTTGTCATAAAGCATCCCCAGTCTCGACTGTTATGCTGCCCATTCATCTTTTTTGATGGTCACAGCTGCTTCATTAGCAACTGGAGAGGATTTAGGAATGTGGAGCCCTGAATTCTGTTTATCTTTCTCAATATCCAAATTGGAGACATGAGTAACATCGATGTTATGCTCATTTCTAATGATGTGGGGTTCAGCTCAGGGTGCAGCTCAGGGGTAGTGGGGCACTTGACAGGTTATGCTTGAGGTCCTGGGTTTGGTCCCCAGCCCCACAAAAAACAAAAGCAAAAAGTAATGATAGGATTCCTTTGGTCACCCTACCCTGCCTCTCCTCCATGCCTCCTGGCTTTGGGGTGTCCTCACTGGAGGGTGTCAGGGCCTCAGGTCTCACCACTGAGCATCCTCATTGGCTGAGGAAGCAGCATAGACTCAGGTCTGACTCTGAGCACTGACCAAGAGGTCATTTTGAGCCCATAGGTTCTCTTCAGTTCTATACATTCTCATCATCCCCAAATTCCTTAAATCACCCCCCAAGCCTTTAACTGTAAGAAAGCACACGTTTAGCTCATCAGAGTGTTCCACTGAGTCGGAGCCACAGAAGCACCTGCTCTCCCACCCCAGCAACGTTGAAGAGTGCGAATGCCAAACTCCAACATTCCCCAGCTTGAAGAGTGGGCAGACTCACTGCAGTCTGCTGTTTATATGTCTTTGCTTAACACTAACCTCTTTTCCCCTTATGATTAAAAATATCATAAACCTAAATATGAAATCTAAAGCTCCAATCTTCTAGGGTAAACCATAGAAAGAAATTTTCGTGAATTTGGGACAGAAAACAAGCCTTAGACGAGTTACAAAAGGCATAAGAGACAAAACTGAAAATTGGTCTTCATCAAAATGAGAAAATGATGCCCATCAAAAGCTACCACCACCCTCCTCAAGATACCACTAAAGCCAAGCGTGGGGATACACACCTGTAATCCCAGCACTTGGTAGGCAGAGGCAGGAGAATCGCTGTGAGTTCAAGGCCAGCCTGGGCTAGCCTAGAATAGACAGACCCTGTCTCAAAACACAGACACACACACTCACACACATGCCACACACACACACACACACACACACACACGAAGATACCATTAAGAAAATGAAAAGATGTAGACTAAAAAATATTTGCATTATTTTCATATTTGTAACATGCACAGTCATGTGTCACATAATGACATTTTGGGCAATGACAGCCCACGTGGTGTCCCCTGAGACGGTGCTGAAATGTTCCCATGGCCCAGTGACGTCAAAGCTCTCCTAACATCACAGTGCAATGCACGATTCTCGTGTTTGCAGTGATACGAGTGCAAAGAAACCTGCTGTGCTCCCGGTCACATAAAAGTACAACACAATTATGTACAGTATATACTAGGGGTTTTTTTTGTTTGTTTGTTTGTTTGTTTGTTTGTTTGTTTTTGAGACAGGTTCTCACTATGCAGTGCAGGCTGGTCTTGTACTATGTAGCCCAGGCTGGCCTCGAATTCACAATGATCCTCCTGCCTCAGCCTCCTGAGTGCTGGGATTACAGGTGCACACCACCATGCCCGGCGTGATCCTCTCTGGTGATGCTGGGTAGCAGCGGTGAGTTGCGACTGTTGGTCAGGTACAGCCCTGGGGGGACAGCTAGCACTCTGCCGGGGACTCTTGCTGAACTGCAGTGCTCACTCAGTAGGTGGGGGGGATAAATGCATTTTGACGCACAAGACTTGTCAATATGTGATGGGTTTGTAGACCTGAAACCCCACTGTGAGTCAAGGAACATCTGTACATAGTTTCAAAAACACCTTTATACCAATAATAAAAAGGCAGTTCCATTTAGGAAGTGAACAAAAGCCTGTCATTTAACAAGAGAAGGTAAGTATGGAAATCAGTGTAGAGATTCCTCAAAAAACTAAGACTAGAGATTCCATTTGACTCAGCTATTCTCCTTCTTGGGATCTTTTCAAAAGAATTAAAAGCATCACACCACAGTGATACATGCACACCCATGTTTATAGCAGCACAGTTTGCAATAGCTAAATGTTGGAAACAGCCCAAATGCCCATCAACAGCGGAATGGATAAAGAAAATGTGGTTTTTTATACAATGGAGCACTACTCTGCCATAAAGAATGATAAGCTTGAGATATTCCTAGGTAAATGGATGCATCTTGAGACCATACTCTTAAGTGAAATAAATTGGACACACATGTTTAAATACTGCATTCTCTGGTATGAGAAACTGAAAGTGTAAATAAAGACTATAATGTATCAAAAAAAAACCACACACACACAAGAGAAGGTAAGTGCAGTCTATACGGCACATGAAAATTCCCTGAGAAGCATTACTTAACATAGAAATTAAAATCGAAACCACTAGAGTAAGACAATGAAATCCCGAAGGGCGACAAGAGCCGATATGGGCGAGGTGAGAAGGATGCCCAGACGCCCCCGCGGGAGTGTGAAGTGGTGCGACCACGATAGCTGCTTGAAGATTTCTAGGAAAGTGAAACGTGTATCTACCTTACGACTCGGCAGGTCGGCCTCGGCGGGAAGAGTTGGCCCTCGGTATTCACCAACTTTACATCCTTGAGTTCAACCAGTTGAGACTGTAAGATATTCAAACAGACAAAAATGTCTACTGAACTTGTACAAACTTTTCCCCTGTCATTCTTTCCTAAACAATAGAGTAGGACAACTATTCATGTGGCATTTGTGTTGCATTAGGTATTGTGAGCTGTCTGGAGATGGCTTAAGGTGTAGAGAAAGATGTAGACTTTAGGCCATTTTATACAAGGAACTTCAGCATGCACAGATTGGTATCCAGGGGGCATCCTGGGACGAAAACCCTGTAGATGCCAAGTGAGGGACAACTGTACCAATAAATGAATGCGCATATGCACAGAAAGACTTGTAAGTCAATTTTTATGGCAGCTTTAATTATAATAGGCCCCAAATGGGAACAAGTAAAATGTCCATTAGTAAGAGAATGGATAAACAAATTTTGGCCTAATAATACAATGGAATACTACCCAGCAGTGAAAAAGATTAAACCACTCATATAATCAACAAAATGGAAGATTTTTCAGAACCATTTCATGGAGTGAAAAAAGCCAGCCACCACTAAAGAATATATTTTGAATCAGGTGTTATGGTGCTTGCCTGTAATCCCTGCTGCTGGGGAGGGTGGGGCAGGAGTCTTGTGAATTCCAGATCAGTCTGGACAACATAATGAGATCTTATTTTAAAAAAAAATCAAAAGTGTGATATGTTCAAGAACAGAAAAAACTAATCTGCACGGATCAAAGTCAGAATGCAGATGGGTGAGTATTAACTGGAGACAGGAGGGGGCTTTGGGAGTTAGGGAAACGCGATGGGCATTAGAAGGTGGTCACAGAGGTTTATATATACAAAACATTAATTTGGGGGTTGGGAACTTAGCTCAGTGGTAGAGTGCTTGCCTGGCAAGTGCAAGGACCTGAGTTCGATCCCCAGCACACCACAAAAAAAACAAAAACAAAACAAAACAAAAAAACCCCCAAACCATTCATTTTTAGTGTAAAAATTCATCTTAAAATTTATGTATTTTAAGCTGGGTATATTGGTACATGCCTGTAATCACAACACTTTGGGAGGCAGAGGCAGGAGGATTGTAAGTTTGAGTCCAGCCTGGACAACTTAGTGAAAGTAATACTCTATACTGAATAAATAAATAAATAAATAAAATGGACTAGGGACGAAGCTCAGTGTGAAGGGCCTGGGTTTGAGCCCCAGTACAAGTCTATGGCCATACCACCCTGAATGCACCCGATCTCGTCTGATCTCCAGTACAACGCACACGAATATGAAAGTAAAAAGGCGGAACGCAATGGCTCCTAGACCAGTCGTCTATTAATGCCTCTCCAGTCTTGTTTAATGCATATTTTATGTGGCTGAAACACTATTGCACACACATATTTCATTTCCCTTTTTTCCCATCTCCTCAAAAGCTCTTTCTCATGACATTAAAAACTTCTCACAAAGATGATTTTAAGAAGCTATCTCATAATTCATTATACGCATACACCGTAAATTATTTGCCATCCCCTTATGTTGGATCTTTGGTATGTTTCTTTTTCTCTCTGCTGTAAACAATATTTAGATAACAATCTAAGTACCCAAAGTTTTTATTTCTTGCATTTTGTGGTATATATTTATAACATATTTCCAGGAATGTATCAGTTTTTTTCTTTCTTTTTTTCCCTACAGTACTGGGGATTGAACCCAGGGCCATCACAACAAGCTACACTCCTGGCCCTTTTAAAATTTTCGACAGTGTCTTGCTCAGGCACTAAATTGCCTGGGCTGGTCTCCAACTTGTGGTCTTCCTGCCTCAGCCTCCCAGAGTGCTGGGATTACAGGTGCGCATCACCAAGCTTGGTTTGTTGTTCTTTTTAAGAAACCAGTAGAAAAAGTAAAAGCAAAAACCTACGTCAGAACTCTGCCTCGTGGCTTTGTGCCCTGGCACTCTGCGATGGAGGCACAGGCGGTTCCTAGTCAGCTCTTTGTTCATCGGCGACCGGAAGCGGAGAGCGTCCCCTGCAGGGCCCTTCGAGAGGTACAGACAGGCTGAGGCAGGATGAGACAGTCCCTGCTCTCAGGGACTGATGTCCCTGGGGGCGCAGGGAGCCGTAAGGAAAGCCTCCTAGGGCAGGTGACATCTGGACGGGTCGGCAGGGTGAGGAGGGTTTTGCCGGGCAGGAAGGGGCTGCAGGGAAGGGCAAAGGGCTGGAGCCACCGTCACGTAGGTCCTGGATGGTGAAGGTGTCTAGATTTGAAAGTGACACTGTCATATTTGCAGGGCGGCATCCTCTGGCCACATTCCAGCTTGAAGTGGCAGATTGGAAGTGGAGATGGAGCTAGATCTTAGGGGCAGGTAGAAAAACCAAAGGAGCCCTGATTATAGGCAGCATTAATAGAACTGGGATAGAACTGGGGTACTGGAGAGGTGTTTGGGTTCTGGGCCAATGAGGGGAAATTTTACTTATGAACAATTTACCGCTGAATTTTACAGTCCTTGTTATACTATCGATTAACTGTATGACTTGTGTTGAGTGTCTTAACCTCCGGAGGCCCCATTTCTAACTGTGAAGAGACTGAACTCTATTATTATTCATAATAATCAAAATGTGGAAACAATTACTGTCCGTCAGTCTATATAAACCAAATGTGGCATATTATTGAATAGAATATTTTTAAGCAGTAAAAAGGGGTAGTGATATGTTGATAAATCTCTAAAACATTATTCTAAGTGAAGGAAGCCAAACACAGAGCCACGTATTGTAGGATTCCATATATATGAAATGTCCAGAACAGGCAAATCCATAGAGAGAAAATAGATGCCTCATTCTTAGGAGTTGAGAGGGAAGGCAATGGGAACGACTACTCATGAGTATCAGGGCTTTCTGATTTTGTTTTTCATGGCACTGGGGGTTGAACCCAGGGCCTTACATATGCTAGGCAAGCTCTCTACCACTGAATTATACCCCAGCCCTCAGATATATTTTAAAGGGTGAACCTACTGGATTGTTTGTGGATTAGGGCAGAAGGTATTGGGAATGATTCATTAGTTTCTAGCTGGGGCAACTCTCCCACTTGGAAAGTTTTACTGGACTACAGCCCATCGAACAGGTCAATAGGTCATTCTCTAAATATTAGATAGATAAAGAAATTGAAGTTCAAAAGTTGTTAAACTAAGTTTTCCTAAATCAAACAGCTAGTAAAGGGCAGGAAGTGAGACTTGGGACTCTTTCTTCTTCCGGGGTCATAGGATTTTCTCTGGACAATCCATGCCCTCTATTCCCTTTACATATCTGAAGATGTGCATTACGTTAGGAGTTTACAATTAAAAATATAACACAGAATATCAAAACAAATTTAAGAGATAAATTGATGTATTTTTCTCCCTGTTAAGAAAAAAAGGTTGTATGTGCACAAATTCATAGCCTCCCTATTGACTAAGTGGAAGAGCTTTTCACTATGAAAGAAAATAAATTGTTTCAGCATTTATATATGAGAAAAGAATACTAGCAAGTATCATTCATTGATTTACAACATTTCCAGTTGCTGAGCATTAGAATTTAGAGGACAATTCCATAGTTCAGCAGGTTAGATATATAATTTTTTATTTTGAGAGGGGAAATTATCTGCTTTCTCTAAATGCTATTTTTTAAACTAATGCTTTCTTTGGCTTGGCACAACGCCTTCTGTTACTAACTTCCACGTGCAATTTTGGGCAAATATTGCACTCTTAGGCTGACCAATGTTATTAAAATAAAAGCAAGAGACCTTGTGTAGGGATCTAACTCGGCTTCCACCGAAAAGCCAAAGAAAGTGTTTGTCCGCAGGACAGGGAGGGTCAGGATGGAGAAAAGGAGAAGATACGGGAGAATAGTGGAGAAAGCTTTGTACTTGAGCAACCAAGAGAAGACAGAGTCCACTCTGTGAGGGTGCTGGAGAGGCCAGAGAGACCCGCATCCAGCGACATATGTCAGACATCACTGAAAGCTGCGTTGTGTCGTCTGAATTATAGTTCTTCAGGGCAGGGTAGGATTTCTCAGTCTTTCTAAACCTCTGCTCTCGTGGATAAAATTCCACTTCAGTCTTCCACCTGCTGAGAATCTGATAGAGATTCCTGGGGTCGGGTCAACCTCAGTGCTTTGCCACCAGCCAAGATTCTCATGAAATTTCATGGCTGACACGTTGTATTACTTTTAAATTTTCCAATATAACTTTGTGTTATGAAATTTAATGCATGTTTTTGAACAGCTCTACCTTTCTAGTCTTACACTGAAAAGAGTCTCCTTGTCTTCTTTTCCCTCTTTTCCTTCCTCCTTCTCCTTCCTGGAAGGGATTAAGGAATTATCATTGCTTTTAATGTAGATATGATGGGGAAGGAGCATTGACTTCTATTGATTCTGGTATCACTTGCACGGCCAGTGGGCAGCAGTCTATCAGACAGGACATGAAAGGGACAGCAAGCTCTGCTGGGAGACAAGAGAAAAGATGACAGAGGACATCAGGAAGTAGGGGGTTGGAGGTGGGCAAGATCTTCCTCTTTGCCCCTCTACCAGATGCAAGCCTCAGCTGGCCTTGTGCTACTGCGCCAACCTCGGGGTCAGGATTTTTGGTTAGGTGCTGTGCACAGTAACAGTCATTTTCCAGAAGGGAGGTCTTCCAAGCACACGTCCTGTTCCTGTTGTAAGTTGATGTGTCTCAGGTGTTTTCTGGCGAGATCAGCCCAGGAATTTAGGCTGGATAAAGAAAGCGCAGTCCAACTCACTGTGGAGTAGAGGGACGATTGCTCAAGCGTGGATGCTTTCAAAGTGGAAAAACTAGGAAAAGTGGAGTTTGTTGTAATGATAGCTCGGCTCCGGCCTGAAGGCTGCTTTGGGGCCTCATGTCCCCCGGGAGCTTAGGTCCCTCTGTTTTTCTCTGGGTAGTTCCCTTGTCCCTACTGGGAGCTTATTCATAGTGTATGCTCTTTTTTATCTGCAGTTTGGCCCTCCTGGCCACAAATCCACCATCGGTATCTGCATCCACTTGGTTCCTGCTTGTCCTGCGTCTGACTACTTGTTACTCTTCAGCTCGAATCGATAGCAGAGAGAAGCTGCCTGGGCTGTGGCCGGCCCATGTAGAGTCTGTAGCTGTTTGGGTCTGGAGCCCCTTCCTGATCCCAAGTCTGGAGAGGCTGGTAGACCCCACGGCTTGGACAAGAGGATGTCAGTGGACCAGCTGTGGATCTTGCTCCGCACAGTGCTCTTGTTCCTGGAGGTGATGATGACCCTCGTGGGGAACGCTCCTCTCCGAGGACGTGAGGCCTGTTATGGGACTCCCACGTTCAAGTATCTTCTTAGAGTTGGAGATTGAGGCAATTTAATAGATGTTCCCAAGAGATTACTAGTACAGGAACTAAAGCAAATGTGCATGATAGCAACTAACTATCCAAAAAAAGTCCTTGCTATAAAAAGACCTTGTAATATTTTCCTTTAACTCTGTCTCTGAATCTTAGTAGCTTTGTCACTCTTGAATGCCTCTGTTTCCTAGCTAACTTTCCTAGAAAGCAACACCTGGGATTGAACACGTGCTTTCAGACTTTGCTTCCTAGGTGCTCAGACACCAGTCACCTCACTGTTCTCCCTCCCCACTCTGTGATAAAAAATTCTTGGAATTCTTTCTCTAGCTACAAAGGAAGATTTTTTTCCCCCTTTACACTATTAGCTTTTGTCTAGGATTGAATTCCAGAAGTCCCACATTAAAGTCATTTGAGGGGTGGGTGAGACTAAACCTATGGGTGAGAAAAATAAGCTGGATTCTAATAGTTTCCCTCAAATACAGTAGAGTTTAACTTTTAAAATAAAGTTCAAAACAAAAGGTGAAGCCCAGAAGTTACTCTAAGTTGCTTTCACATGATCCTCTCACACTTCTTGTGAGAAATTTCTCCATTCCTTTCCAAGTAACATTTTTCTCTCTGAATGGTTACATCTGGCACTCCCTTCAAAGAGTTACATTTACCCTGGACAAAAGTTCAGGGTTTTCTGTTTTGAGGCATCATACCCTTTCACACTTTATCTGTGTTTCAAATATTGCTTTTCTTTTCAAAGGAAATTAATATTGATCTCTGTGCCACTAATAAAAGAGGTTAAGGACAATCACTCTTATAAAAAGGGGGACTGGCAACCATGTAGGTGATGTGGTGGGAGGTGATACGAGTAGCATTCTCTGCCTGAAAAACACACAGATGCTTTTCAACTTACGGTTGGGTTACATTTTGATAAACCATCATAAGTTAAAATATTCTGTTAAAAATACATTTAATACTCTTAGCCTGCCAAACATCACAACTTAGTACAGCATATCACCAGCATGCCTGGGATGCTTACAGTAGCCCACATTGAGGCTGAATCATAGAACCCAGAGCCGATTTTATTTATTTTTTTTCCCAGAGCCGATTTTATAGCAGAGTGTTGAATAGTTCATATAATTTATTGACTACTAAATGAAAGTGGAAAAGGAATGATTGTATTGGGTATGGGAGACATATTTTGGCATTTTGTAGACATAATGAGATATGAAAACACAAAATACAATATCCAAACTATGTGCCCCCCGTGATGGTGGGGCTCAGTGGGAGCTGAGGTGCCCTGCCCCATCACTCAGCATCTGGAGAGAGGGCGGGACATCACATCGCTAGCCTGGGAAAACACCTGTATTCAAAATTCAGAGTATGGCTCTAGTGAATGCACATCAACTTTCTCACCACCACAAAGTCAAAAGATCTTAAATCCATTATTATAAGTTGGTGACCACATGTAGTCTTCATCTCCTGGGTTATTATTTTAGAACTTCTTCATTCTAAGGGACCCTTTGACAAAATTTCATACTCTTTGGAAAGGCCATACCTTTGCCTGTTCTGAAAAATGTGAAACCGAGTGTCAGGATTTCCTTGGCTGATCCCTAGCTGAAGGGTAGAGTTGATTTTAAGTGTTTTGGGGACAGAGAAGAGAGGGTGGCAGAAAAGAGTGAGGTGCCAAAGATTAAACCCCCTTGCCATTGTTCCCCTTCAAGGCCTGCCACCCCAAGCTCAAGGCTGGTTTGGCCCCCAGGGCAGCTGCAGAGAACAGCCTTTTCTGTCAGAAAGCAGTGGAAGCTCCTCATTTGAAGTGGGTTCAGTCAGGCCTTGAGACCTAGCCAAGCGTTTCCTCCTCCCTCCCCTCCCTTCATATATATTCCATCAACGGCTTTCTTTCAACAAGACAACTGCAACTCCCCTTGTAGGCTTTGAAGCCCTTGATTTATGCAACTTGTTTGTTCATGTTTAAATAAAGCCCTTGGCACAGTAGAGAAGCTTGTTCCAAGTTTCTTTTCCTGGTAATAATTTCTTCTATCATAAGCCAGGCAAGGTGAAGGAGGAATGTAACTGATAAGCACTCACTTTGTAGCATAAAGAATTAGGAATTAAGATGGACACTGTTTGAATTCCAGCACCTTCCAGCTTCTTTGTTAATGTACTGTCTTAGTTTTCTTAGCATTCTACTAAAGGGAAGGGAGAATAATAGATCTTACAAAATACAGGATAGGCCTGGTTTCAGCTCCAACATGTGAAAATGCTTGGAGGTATCATTTTGGTCCTTACAACAAGAAGAAAAGCTGAACAAATTGAAAATCAATCACTGTTTTTGGACCCAAGGACAACCACTACCCCGAAATCTGGAGAGACAGGTGAGTGCCTGACATACTGGCAGTAGAAGCCACTAGAGCTGTAAACAGGTAGGAACACTTAGATGGCAATTTAATAAATTGCTAGAGAAACTCTCAGTTTCCAATCTAGAGAGATGCTCAACTGTCCTGGATTTTGCCTCCAGGCTTCCAAGATGAAGACCTGAAATTCCCTCATATTCTGGCAGGAGGAGCAAGAAAGTAACTGCGATGGTTTGAATCTATGTTCTCTCCAAAATTTACCTTGAAATTTAATCGTTCTCTTTTTGTTTCCTGGCTGCCATGAGGTGAGCGGGTTTGCTCCACCATGTGCTTCCCGCCATGATGTTCCACTTCACCAGAGGCTGAGAAGCACCAAAGCCAAGTGACTACAGACTGAAACCTCCAAAACCAATGAGACAAAATAAATCTTTTCTCCTTTAAATTGATTTTCTCAATTATTTTGTCACAGTGATGGGAACCTGACTAATACATGCTGGCTCCTTGGTCCCGAATTTCCAGCCTTCATAACCATAAGAAATTAATTTCTATTGTTTACAAATTACCCAGTCTGTTAAGGCAGCACAAATGGGCTAAGAGAGCAGCCATTTTGAATTCATCCAGAATGTTCTCCACAACAAGAAGGAGGTCTCCCAAGGTAGCAAGTTTACCAGATCTTTATCTACCTAAGGGAAGGGCAGTTGGCCAATTTCAGCTCTCCCTTGTCTTCTGTTTACCCAAAAGGGAGGGAAAAAAGGGTCAGTAATCTATCTGAAGGTCACATGCCAGAGACTCAGGCCCACTAAAAGACTAAGATCGAGTTATGATTATAGAACACTTCTCCCTCACACCTTACTGTGATGCCAAGAAGCCTCCAGTATAAAAACAGAAGGTTACAACTAAATGAGCTACAAGACACGGACTCTTTTCATGGAGTTCTTAGGCAAACCAAAAGAACACAGAAAAGAAATACAAAGACTGAAGAAAACTGAAGCTTCTGACTCCAACATCTACATAAAAAATCTTAAACACAGCCCAGTGACTGGCCAGATTAACACACAACCTCACACTAAGGCTTGCGTGCTGCTGTTCTTGTTTCAACACTCCCAATCAGTAACTAATAGATCCAAGTGGCACAAAATTAGTCAAGGCAAAACTGAACGGAATAGCACCTTCAATCTACTGGACATAATTAACATTTACAAAGTGTAGGTTAGCTCAACTTTAAACAAAATTGGAAATACAAAAAACATACTTAGTAATCCAGCAAATTTAGGTATGATTGTTCATTATATAAAAGTATTCTTCAGTGTACTGAATTATTTCTATTCTTTATTTTACCTACGACTTTTTACAGATTTCCTTTAAACATTTAAATTATAAATTCATTTAGAAGTTTACTGTTTACCTTATCGGAAACTGAACTGTGACATAGATTATCACAAACTCCTGCAAATATTTGGAAAAATGATCTCCTGAATTGCCGGAGGATGTCACACGTGATGAGATCATAGAACCATCTCCTGTATGCTCTCCCCAGGAAGTTCGTCTTCTACTTTGTGGGTTTTTTTCTTTCTTTCCGAAGTCTAAAGGCTGGAGGGATAGAGGGGTGCTGCTTTTGCATGCCAAAGGCCCTGCTTTTTGGTGGCAGCTAGGGAAGAGCGAGTAGAACACAACTCCCTCTGGGGCCTCCTGGTGCCCAGCTGGCTTTTGTCTGCTCCTTGCTAACCTGTGACATTCATTCATCTTTCGGTGACATTTCCTGCACACCTGCTGTGGGCCGAGTACCACCCAGATAACAGCAGGTATTCTGATCAACTGGAGGGTCACTGAGATCACTCAGTGCATCCGAACAACAGTGACAGTTCAGAACTGGAGATTCTCAGCCATGCTGCCACTCAGGGTTGAATCTGTTATGGACCATGTAGTTCTCAGGGGGCTGGCAGGAGAGTCGAGCCCATCTCTATCTTTTCCCTTTCCCTGCAAAGGCTCCAGTTAGCCTGTTGGGGCTTTTTCTCTGGGAGAACTTTCAGACCCCAAGTCAAGCTTCCTCAGGGACTCCTAGTAATCGTATTCATTCATTCCTCCATTATTTACCCCACGCAGGACATTGCGTTGGGAATTATCTCGAAGATACAGATGACAGAACCTCAGCCATATAGTTTTTAGTCTATCATATTTGTTTCTGACCACTCCTGTAAGATTCTTAGCTGTATCCTGCATTTCAAAAATTTGGTTCCTTTCACTTAATTCTGTTTTCTTCCTTACTTTTCAAATCTTTTGAAAGCACCATTCATGGTATGGGAACAAAATGATAACATAACCTCTGTGTGTGTTTGTAATTCCATAATCACCAAACAAAACGAAATCCTCGGCATGGATTTAAGAACCAGAGGATCTGGGCTTGAGTCCCATCTATGCCTGTGTGGCCTGAGACCAGTCATTTAATTTCTCTCTGTCTCAGCTACTTTGCCTTCAAAACACAACTAAATACTTCTGCTTTATCTACTGCTCAGTGTTTATGTATATGCAGACCGAATTATCAACTGTACATGCAATTGTTGCAATATAAAGTGACATAAAGATGTAAGTTGTTATTATTAAAAAGTTTGTAGTGAACTCAAACTCAGGGTTTGCTTATGTGGACATACAAATACCATAGAAATAGTAACTAAGGGCAGAATCTGGCCCCGGGCACTTTACGCCAATTTTTAAAAAAGCAAAAGGAAAAAAAAAATCAGATTTTATTCAAAACAGAAAACTTTCAGACACGAGTCAACACTTGCCAAGGACATGGTTGCTAAGTGGATTTCTGTGAGAGAAATTCAGAGGATGGAGGAGTGCTTCAGAGACCAGGAACTGAAAAGCCTTTCATGTTATCACCGTCCTCCTCCACCCTTGCACTAGCTTGCTTAGAGTTCCTTATCTAATCAACTGGAGACACACATCTTAACAGTCAAACAATAAAAATAGGATGCGCTGTAAGTATGGATCGTTACAGAGGACAAAAAGCAATATTCTGGCCAAACTGCGATGATCATTATGCCCAGGGGGCACTGGACTCCGCTTTCACTTTCAAGGGAACGACAAGTAAAATGCCTTTTTCTCTCAGATTTCAAAAGTGTTTTGTGATTAAATTTGCCAAAAATACTAAAGACTCCATTATGTTCACAAAACCCAGCAAAGAAGCAAATTTCATGTTCATTCTCCCTGATAGGAATTGCCAAGAACGCAGGGTCATGAGAGGAAGGAAGGGCCTCGGCCACACCTAATCTTTCCAGCTCGACTAACACGTATCCTAGAAAAGCAGAAACAGGAGCGTGGAGTGGAAGTCTGCTGGCTGATGCGGGATTTCAATGGGAAAGGGTGAAAACCCAGGTGAAGCCTCACTGCCCGACTAACCTCGCAGCTAATGACCAAGTCTTATGCTCTCTGAGTCTGACGGTCTCCCAGGTCCTCCTGTATGAGGCTCAAGCTCCTTGGAACAGTCTTCAGGGGCTTCTTGGGGGTGGCCCGGGGACCCGTCAGCCCGTCTCACTTTCCAGCCCTCTCACAGCTCTGCGATCAGGCTCCGTGCCTGTCCGTGTTCCAGTCCCCACCGCTCCTCCTGCAGCGCCTCAGGTCGCTGTTACGGGCTGAGGGCTCATCCCCTCCTCAGGTGCCCAGATGTGCCTGGAAGCTGTCCCTGAACACCTCGGAGGTGGCACTTCTCCCCTTCACTGGGGTTATGGTTTGGAATTCATCATATTTGGCCCCTGTTCTAAGTGTTGGCAAACACGTCTTTAAGCTCCCGCAGGCAGGGTTAGTGCCACGTTTATCCATGTTTATTTGACATCTTCTTATCCCCCCCCCTTTTTTTTGGTGCTGTATTTTGACTTCTTGATAGCACCAGTTACCAACAAGTGTTAAATGTGAGACAAATCACATCTTTCTGAGGCAGGAAATTAGGCAAACTTGTTGGGCAGGTGGGTGTGACCTGTCAATCACAGAGTTCCCAGAGCCCTGCACCTGGGACCAGTCAGAAACCGCTGTCTCCAGCTCTTCTCCCAAGAACTCGAGCAGGTTTTTGATAGGATGGCCTAGATCTGACCTGCCCCGAGGGGAGTCACAACGCATGGCTGCCGTCAGGCTCCTGGAGGCTATGTTCTGCCTTTCACTGCAGTCACTCTCACCTCGCGGAGTGTACTTCTTTTCCTACTTTCAATTGGCCCACACTCACTTTGCAGAGCACATTTCTTTTCCTACTGTAATAAATGCAAAACCTCACCGCCTTTTGTGCTTTTGTCCTATTCTTTGTTCAGGACAAGAACCCAGAAAGAATCACTAGAAAGAGTCCCCAGCACCCCAGAACCCAGTAACAATTCTGCTGCTGGGAAGACTCCAGGGGTCACAGTGACGTACACAAGGCTTCCAAGGACTCAGGCTGTCTCCCCTGCCCTCGTCCCCACTTTTCGTTCTCATCTCCTCCCCCTCCACCCATCCCAGCTTCCTGTCCTCCTTCTGTCCCTTCGGTGCATGGGATGTATCTCACTTTAAGGCTTTTACACAGGCTGAGTCTCTGCTGGAATATTCCTCTCTCAGATTCCGATTCAACTCACTCCTTTGCCTTCTGTGTGCATGTGTGTGTGGTGCTGCAGGTTGAACACAGGCCATTCACACTGAGCTACATCTCCAGCCCTCTTTGTATTTTTTTATTTTAGGACAAGCGCTCACTAAGTCACTAAGTTGCCCAGGCTGGGTTCAACCTTGTGATCCTCCTGCCTCAGGCTCCCAGCGTGCAGGGTCCTTTACCTTCCTCAGGTCTTGCTTAAAATTTGCCTTCTGGAAATGCCCTTTTCTACTCATCCTCTTTAGAATTGCAACCAGCCCCATATCCTCCCCACACTCCCTACCCCTTTTGCATCTTTGTTTTACTACTAGGTAACACACATTTCATTTATTTATTTGGTCTTTGTCTCTACACTAGAATGTAAGCTTCATGGGGGTTGATATTATTTTTCATTTTTATTCTTTTTGCGTTAAAAAAAATCCTCAGCATGTCATGCAGTGCCGGCACAATGAATAGCTGTCTAATTAATTAAATGAATAAATGACCACAAAGATCACTTGCAAGATAATTGAATAATTTCTTGTGCTAGGGGTACAGGCTCTGGGTTCCATGCTTGGTACCCCAAAATAAATAAATAAAACAATAATAATGAAAGGCAAATAATTTCTAATTGTTTATAATCCAAACATTATTTCTGTGAGTGGTCATCCTGGGCTTGGGAGAAAAAACTAACCACAAAGAGCTATGAGCCCCTTTCTTGTCTTCCTTCCACAGGATTTAACCCGTGCTGAGAGGCGCTGGCTGAAGTTTTTCTGTCGGCACACTATTAATTCCCTGTCATGTACTACCGCAGAGGTCATGTCATATAAGCACTCATGATGTCCTTAGCTGACGGGATGGTAAACAGACTTCTTGGCTGCACAGGCGCTGAATCCTTACACAGCTTCACAGCCTGCAGCACTGCAGCAACACGGTCCCCACAAATCTGCTGTCTCCCCTGCACTCCCCAAACTTCTGTGATGCACCTTTCCCAACACTTTATTCTGAAAAAAAGCTCAAACAGAAGGCAAAATGAAAGACTTCACCATGGCTTTCTGTATGCTCCTCCTCTACATGTACATTTTTATGTACTTGTTTTAACACTATTCATCCGTAATTAAATATATGTTTAGCCACTTATTTATCCGTTCTTCATTCTTTTCTTCCCTCAGAGTGTGGTTCTAGGATAGAGCCACTGAATCTAAAATTGGCAGGAACAGCTGGAGGTGATGGTAGGGAGCAAGGAAAGTGATCAGAATGTGTGTGTGTGTGTGTGTGTGTGTGTGTGTGTGTGTGTGTGTGTAGGGGTCCTGGGGATTGAACCCAGGGCCTTTGCACTGAGCTACATTCCCAGTCCTTCTCAAATTTTTTATCTTGAAACAGGGTCTCTGTGAATTGCTAAATGGCCCATGTTGGGCTTGAACTTGACATCTTCCTGCCTCGGCCTCTCAGACTACTGGGATTACAGGTGTGGAGCGTCAAACAAACTCTCCAGGTGACTCTGAATAGCTCAAGCTTGACAAGCACTATTTTCCTACATTTCTCTCTTCTTCCCTGTCTCTACCCCCTTTCTCTCCTTTCTTCCTTCCCTCCTCCTCTCCTTCCTTCCTTTCTTCCTTCCTTCCTTTCTGGTGCTTAGCATGCTCAAAGTTGTGGGTTGGTCCCCAGCACCAGATACTCTCAGTGTGACCTGGACGGTGTGCTTGGTGCTGTGTACCTGTAATCCCAGTATTTCGCATCACCGAGGTTAAAGGTATCCTTTGCCAAAGTGAGGCTCTAATGATTTGGCTGCACGCAGAAGCCTCCCCCACTGCACACAGGCCACCTTGTCAACGCCAGCTGCGCTGTATTGCTTTAGTGACGAGGCTGGGGAGTTCAGGGTTTGGAATGACGTGGATCTGGGACACAACCCCAGGTCCTGCAAGCTATATGACCTTGCTGAGTTATTTGTCCTTTATAAGCCTTATTTCCCCATCTGCACACTGGGGGATGGAAGGGCACACACCTCCCGATAGATGGGGACGAAGTGGTGAAGAAGGACAAAGGCCAGGTCCCACGGAGCCTCCACTGTACTGCTTGAGACTGACAATAGGCTGACACACAGTGAAGAACTGCAGGGAGTGACGAATATGGAGGAGACTATAAAATCCTGAGACAGAGGAGGCTTATTTCAAAATGCGTTTCCTGTGAAGGTAGGAAAGAGAGGGTGGACGGGGGCTGATGCAGATGCAAGTCAGCGGGAGGAAGAGAGGCCGGGCAGGTGGCCAGGAGCCAGGGCAGAGCCACCCTCCATCCTGGGGGTTTGGCTTTGGTTCTCCTCACAGTGGGGAGCTTGGTTCTTCCCCACACCATCCCCTGGGTTTCAAGCGCATATTTCACAATCTGGCCCATCAAGCTTTATCTGCCTCTTCCTCCTCCCTTCACAGCTGCTCCTATTTCTCTTCTTCCTCGTGCTTTGCCTTTTTTCTCACTATGAACATCAAGCATCTAGAAAGTGTCCGTGTTGGTTGTAAGGACACTAAGGAAATAGTGTCACCAAGGTTTATCCAGGTTGTCGGATTTCCTTCTTATTGTGGGAATGGGTTAGTTACAAGAGTGTGTTTGTTATGGGTTCAGCTCCCTCTTGCACTCTCTCTTCATCTCTCTTTCCTGCGCGCCTGGACATGAGTGTGTTCTCTTGCCTTCCCACCTTTTGCCATGGAATGATGTGAGCCCCTTGAGGCCTTGGGCTTCCCAGCCGACAGAACTGTAACAAATAAATCTCTGTCCTTTATAAATAAGCCAGCCCCAGGTATTCTGTTACAGCACCACAAAACACAAGACAGACTATAATCCCAACTGCAGCCGCTAGTGTCCCAAATATGGGTTAGGGACGAAACCCTGAGCAATCCTTGAATTGGCTGCACATTCACACACACACACACACACACACAGAGACACACACACACACCCCTTTCTCAATTCTGGTCTCCTGATAGAAGAGCCTATTTTTTATGGTCTTTCCAAATTAATACCCGTTTGCAATACATAGTGAATAATTTATCGTGGGGTGTTGGTACATATATGTATCTCGTTTCAGTCCTTTTTGCTTCCTTTCCCTTCGACTTCTCTCCTTCCATCTTGAGAGTCCCCTTCCCATCTGCAGAAAGTCTACCTCCCTGTTTGCTATCATCGATCTTTAATTTTGTAGAAGAGCCCATATTTTATTAGGTGCCCAGAGTGATTGTGATGTACTTGGCCATCGATGAATTAAAAACCTCAAATGTAGAAAAAAGATAACCCACTGCTAAGAAAGTAACTCCAGGTACACATTGTCTGACCCAGGTTTACACACAGGCTAACAGCGATGCAGCGTGACCTCCACACTGGAAATGCTTAACAGCCTTTGTAAAAATGGAATCCAAGAAACATTCATTAATCAAAAACTGGTTGAATGCTCACTGAGTGCCAAGTACATTTCTGTGATAGTTGCTGGGGTGACAATCATAAGCCAGACAAAAATTCCTGCCATCCAGTTGGGAAGAGAGCCACACAAACGAAAAAGCGCAGTACATAGAAGCAACACTCTGAAGGAGGGATGGAGGCTGATCAGAAGAACACTGGACCTTAATCCTAATCACAGGCTCTCCTTGGTCACGGTGGCCCTAGGAGGAAGGGGAGGTGGCCAGGAAGAGGAGACAGGGAAGGGCATTTCAGGAAGAGGAAACTATGTGCAAAGACATGAGCCACCCTGGTGTGTTTGGAGAAAGGCGAATGAGACATGTGGGCAGAGGGCTGCAGCAGCAAGGAGAGAGGCGGGGAGGGAAGGCTGCTTATCCAGCAGGACAGTGATGCCCAAGGGAAGAACGGAAGAAATGTTAGAAATTCTGTTTATATTTATGCCACCCTTTTAAATTCTAATTTTATGTTTGTAAAGTGTACACGTACGTATCTGTGTAGTGAATGCATGTGCGGTCCTTTGGGAGAGCTGAAGCCCACTGCGGTGGGTGTGGGGGAGCAAGAGAAAGCTTTAAGTGGGGGAATGATGCAATCAGGCTGGCATTTTGGAAATGTCCCTTGGTATTGAGACATCACTAGCATAGAGCGAGATTTCCTGAATTGTAGCTTTCATTCTGTGAACCGGAGCAAATTAGAGTTGTTCTCCTCCTTGGTTTCCAACAGCTTGGCATTACTCCTCGTCCTGTATGCTCCAGTCAGTTCTGGTTTTCTGCTGCTTCTTATGAGTACTTGCAGAAGTGCTAAGGGAAGCAGGAGAAGGGAGTAGGGAAGGGGAAGGTCGGGGACAGGCCACAGGCTGTGACCCAGTGAGGCAGACAGCCACGGAAGTGTCCTGGGCAGCCTGCGGGACCGATGCCCGGTGTGTGCCTGCCCTGCCCTCTGAGTGTCTTCAGCCGACGTCTGCGCGTGGTGGGGTGCCAGGGCTGGACCCAAAAGACTTCTAACAGGCATCGTCCCGGAGCGGCTTCCAAACTCCACTGCTGGAGCGCTTCCTACCCAGTCCTCCTTCCTTTCCAGTCTCCTTGGATGCCGCCCCGCGCTGCAGCCTGAGGCTCTCTGCCTGCTGCATCCTCTCCCTCCCTCCCTGCGCAGGCGTTGACTCCCCCAGAAGGCCTGCTCATTGTGTTCGTCTGCATGTGCTGCCATAACCAAGCGCCGCAGACCGGGGGCCGGACGACAGAAACGCGTTATCTCCCCACGCTGCAGGCTGCAATCTGAGGTCAACTGTCAGCAGGGTTGGTTCCTTCAGTGGCCTCTCTCCTTGGAGGGAGAGGGTCGTCTCCTCCCCGTGTGTTCTTGTGGTCTTCCCTGTGTGTCTCCTGGTCCTAATGTCTTCTCACAGGACAGCATCTTATTGGATGGGCGCCTGCCCTAATGTCCCCATGTTAAGTTAATTACATGTTTAAAGATCCGATCATCACATTCTGAGGTCCTGAGTATTAGGACTTCAATGTAAGAATTTTATTTTATTTTATTTATTTATTTATTTTTGAGACAGTGTCTTCACTATGCAGTTGGCCTTGAACTCGTGGCAATCCTCCTGCCTCAGCCTTCCGAGTGCCAGGATTACAGGCATGTGCCACCATGCCCAGCAACATAAGAATTTTAGAACACAGTTCAGCCTATATTGTTCATCTAATTCTGTGCCAGCATCTGCTTCTCAGGTGCCAGGTTAATCTAATAGGAGTCATAACCAGGTAAGCTGCTCAAAATGACCAGTGACTCATCTCTCCCCCCTCCAGCCTGACTCCACCAATCCAATTAAAAAGTAAATATAGCAAAAATTTTTTCCCAGTCTGTGAGTTTTCGCCCTGCTCTGTTGGTGATTTCTTTTGCCGTGCAAAAGCTTTTTAATAGCATGTGGTCCCAAGCACTGATTCTTTGTATTGTTTCCTGTGCAGTCTGGGTTCTGTTCATAAATTTTTTTTCCTACCCCTATGTCTTCGAGGGTTCTTCCTATTCTGTTCTCCAGTAAATTTAGTGTTTCTGTTTTAATCTTTAGATCTTTGGTCCACTTTGATTTGAGTTTAGTACATGGTGAGAGACATATATCTAGTTTTAGTTTTTGACATGTGGTAAGCCAATTTTTCCAGCACCATTTGTTAAATAGGCTATCTTTCTTCCAGTGAGGATGTGTGGCTCCTTTGTCAAAGATGAGGTATTTGAGTGTGTTTGGGGTTGTTTCTGTATCCTTCAATCTATTCCATTGATCCTCAGGTCTGTCTTTTTGCAAGTACCATGCTGTCTTTAATACTGTAGCTTTATAGTATAGTTTTAGGTCAGGGACTGTGATGCCCCCTGCTTTTCCCCTGTTGCTTAGGATCGTTTTTGCAATTCTTGGTCTCTTGTGGTTCCAGATGAAATTCATGATTGTCTTTTCTAATTCTTTGAAGTAGGTTAGTGGTATCTTGATTGGAATTGCATTGAATCTGTATAGTAGTTTAGGAAGTATAGCCATTTTCACTATGTTGGTTCTTCCTACCCAGGAGCATGG
>PVJO010017847.1:0-38163 GCA_004026905.1 Hystrix cristata | reverse complement strand
CAGCTCTAGCAGCACGGCTGGCCGAGCCCCACACTCAGTGTAACCCGCGGGCACGAGGTTGACATGTTGAGACTTCTAGGCATGAAGAAGAAAACCCCAGCGGCCAGGGAGGGGAGAATGCTGGAGTAGATCTCTTGCCCTGACCTGCCCAGCTGCACCCTTGCACACCCACAAGAAGGACAGAACAGCCCTTCCACCTCAGTAGTAAGCACCAGTATCCCCTAGAGCTGTGTCTGACTGAAGAATTAGACTCTCGTCTCTATGAGGATGATGGTCTCAGGCTGGTGCAGGCCAGGTGGCAGAGCTTAGTTTCAGGGATGAGGTTAGCACAAGTCCCACAACAAACACAAAGACAGAATAGCAGTGTAAGCCTCTGGAAACACGTGGACTTATGATGGTGGTTAATGTTTTTTGAGGAACCTGGGAATGAAATACACAGGTACCTAGGTCCGTAAACTTAATTCTTTCGGACAGAATTAAGTTTGTGAACCAAGATACCAGTGCAGATTGTCAGTCTTCTAAAATATTACTTGATCTACATTTTCAGATCAGTTCTTCCTCTGATAGGTAATAACCCAAACAAAAGCACTATTGGGAAAATTTCACCAGTTCACAACCCAGAGTCTTTTGAGAAGGAAGCTATTTTTTTAGGAAATTACCCTGAAGTGTGGACACAAGTATACACTGTAAATTTTTGTTCCCAGCATTCTCCCAGAAAGCCAATTTCCATCTAGCAGCATGACAATGAACTGGCCAAAAAACAAAACAAAACAAAACAAAACAAAAAACCAAGCATTCACCTCTTAGCTATTAGCTATTGGTCCCGATTTACTGCTAATCACTGTGGGCACAAAGATAGGAATACATGCAGCCTCGGCCCATATCTTTCACTGGTGGGCTATATCCATTTCTGGTGTTTATTTCCCATCTTCCTTTTTTTCTCAATTTTTTTCTTCTTTTTGGTGCTGGGGATGGAACTCAGGGCCTTGTACTTGCTAGGCAAGCACTCTAACTACTGAGCTCAATCCCCAGCCCTATTTCCCATCTTCCTAATTGTGTGCCTGAATAATCATGCCTATTAAATAGAAATATCCTCTCACGGTTCTCTGTCCCACAAGATAAATATCATTATGGTTGGAAGAGCCAAGCACACCCCCTGAAGTTTTGTCTGTCAAATATTGAGCAGAACACAATACCATATTCCTGGAAAAAATGTAAACATTGGTGCGCCTCTCAAGGACTGAACGAAGCAGGAGCGGTGACGCTTGCGCCCTCGTCACGGAAGTCTCTGACACGGCTGGCACGAACGCCAGTGGACACTCTGGGGTCCTGCTGAATTGTTGGTGTTGCCAGCCACTGCCGCTGACCCTAACTGAGGCCAAGCCACACAGTGGCAGCGCCTGCAGGCTGCCGGCTCAGCCAGTGGTTTCATTTTGTTTTGTTTTGCTCTACACTTGAGTTAGTAGAGACAATGAGAAGAAATTTATCTTTATCTAGCTAGTAAGTACAAAGATACACCTACCATGTCTTACTCAAGACTGCACCAATGTTCCCATCTCAGCTGCGTGTAGTCAGAGTAATCTTGACCATGTTGAAATCTCAGAAAACATCACTCCGAAAATCTATTAAAGATGCGTCATGCTACCTGGGCCTAAAACGCAGGCGAGAACAAACTCCCGCCTTCAAAAGACTTGTGTGCTCGCAAGCAGGAACTAAAACCTGCAAGGCTTTGGGATCTTGCCAAATTGCAAATAATCCAGGAACCCTCCTGTGTAAAACATGCGCAGCATCTTAGTTACTGTTTGCATTGCTGAGACAAACTATCCAACACCCACAAGTTAAGGGAGGAACAGTTTATTTCAGCTCACAGGCCATAGAGATTTCGGTCCATAGTACTGGTTTCAGTACCGAAAACTATGCTGCTCCAATTTAGCTGGGCATTTCTTACTCAAACTGATACAACCCGTTAACTGAGAGAAAGAGACAAGCGAGGGGGGAGGAAGAAGAAGGAAGAGGAGAAGGAGGAGAGGGAGAAGGAGGAGAGGAGGGGGAAGAGAGGAGAGGCAGAGGAGAAAGAGAAATTCCCCCTAACTGTTCAAAACAAGTCATCTAAATTTATTTGACCCTTAAGAAGATCTGCCACAGAATAAGTAAACATTGAGTATAGTGAATAAATTTGAGAACATAAAAATACTCAAAAACTAAAGTGAGTCAAGAGCAAACTTTCATTGAGAATAACAGCCACAGTATTAATTTCAAATGCTTCTTGAATTTAAAGAATATGTGGAACTTCTTAGAATAGTACTAGACAATCCAATATTACTTAAATTTTCCTAATATTTCCTATATATGTACTAACATTAAAATTAGTTTTAAAGTCGTTATGGATATAGGCCTGAGATAGTTGAAATACCTAAATAATTGAATAAGCTGAATGTAGCAAAATTATAAAATTAATGAAATTGTCACTTAAAACATTAAATTAGCATAACAATATACCAAGTTATTATTTTTTTACCTAGTTTCCTTGCTTGGGTTTAAAGAAAATAAAGGTCAATTTCAAAGATAAAATACATAATTTTTATATATTGTTTAGAAAATGAAAGACTACTACTTGGGTCTTTGTCATTTTCAGTAACTCTTATTATTAGACAATTCTTTTAAAAACTGATAAATTATTTGGATCAACCCATGAATTCAATAAAATACTACAATATACCAAAATCAGTGGCAAATCTTCAATATCATTTAGCTAGAAAATTATCATCCTGGATTAAATATTTCAATGACTATTAATGAGCTTTGGCAACTTGTTAAATAGACATAATCTAGGAAACCCAAACTCACAGAACAGACAGGATGTGAGTTATCCTGAGTTAGAGGAGCACGGAGCACAGGTGGGCTCTAGCTTATGCTGGAATCACCTGACAAAGGAACAGAGCTGGTTCTGCCCCCGCTCAGCGCAAAGGCTCTGCCCCGTTCTCGTGGTTGATAGTGCGGGGGGGGGGGGGCACTGGAGCGTTGTCAGGCTCTGGGACAACCATTCCCCTTCTCTCTTTTCTTTTCTCCTCTCCCCCCAACCCTTTCCCTGCCTTCCTCTCCCTACCTCTGACAGTCTCTCCCGTGTCTGTATTTCCCTGTGTGTCTGTCTCTCTGTCTCTACCGTACATTGCTGTTTTCATCTCTGTCCATAATGCCACAAGGACTTATTTCTGCTTCTGTCTTGATCTCCCTACTGTTCTTCCTTCTGTGACACCCAAATGTATCTCCCCACTTGTACAGGGCTCCGTTGCCATGCTAACAAGAGCACTCTTGTGTCTTAACTCCAACATTCTAAGACAGAGAATCTGGTTGACCAAACTTAGATCACCGGTCTCGAGCTGCATCCAGTCTTCATGAGCATCACATGGGCAGTAGGCACTCAGCAGTGGCTGTCTGACCAGCTCTCTGAGAAAGATGTGGGTGTTTTGAGAAGTGTGTCTATTTACATATCTGCTAAGCATCCAAACCATCAGTTTCTCCTAACAGCTATTCATTAGCACTTGCAACACCCGGTTTATTTTGACTTTAAAGACAGTGGCCCAAAACCAATCCAGGAAATTATACTGCAGGACAAAATAAAAAGGCATTTTAAACACATGAACAGAGTCTCCGGCTTGTCCTAGAAAGAAGTGGATGGTCCAAGCCACAGGGACTGTTGTCACACTCCACCAGAGAGCATTCTTAAAGGCACCCAGCTAGAGCACTGGTGCAGGCTGGATGCCAAGACTTGGGCTGCAAGGCTTAGCCACAGAAGGGTGTAATTATCAACGCTTGTTTTCTGGGACAGGGCACAGGAGGACTAGCTACTTCTTAAAAATTAAACTTGATATTACAAAACTCTCCTAAGATCATTGTCTGCTAGTCCTCTTATCTACACATATCAGTAGAACTATGAAGACTTTCATACTAAATTTTTAAAAAGTGAAATTATGTCCTCATCAAAAGCTAATGTTAATTAAACAAGGCAGGACAAGTATAAAGTTTATGCACAGATAATTGACTACTAATGTATAGCAATGCCACTGAATTTTGTATGTTGGTTTCATATATTGTAACTTGCTGAATTCATTCATTATTTCTCATAGTTTGGGGGGGGTTTTGCTGAAATATTTGGATTTTCTATACATAAGATCATGTCACCTGCAAATAGTAACAATTTAACTTCCTCCTTTCCTAATTAGATGCCATTTATTTCTTTCTCTTAAATAATCTCTAGTACTAGGACATCTTGTAATACGTTGAATGAAAGTGGTGAAAGTGGGCTTCCTTGTCTTGCCCCATTTCTTAGAAAGAAAGTTTCAGTTTTCCTACATTCACCATGATGGGCTTGTTATATATGGCTGTTCTTATGTTGAGATACATTCCTTCTATACATAATTTTTTCAGAATTCTTATCATGGAGGGATGTTTAATTTTACCAAATGCCTTTTATCTCTCCCTATTAATATGATCATACGGCTTTTGTGATTTGTTCTGCTGATGCGGTATAGCATATTGATCAGTTTGTGTATATTAAATACACATTCATCTTTGCATGCATGGGAAGATTCCCACTTGATCATAGCGAGTAATCTTCTTAACATGCTTTTGGATTTGTTTACTAGTATTTTCTTGAGAATTTGTACACATATTTTCATCAAGTATATTGGCCAGTAATTTTCTTTTCGCGTTTGTCCTTGTGTGATTTTTTTGCATCAGAGCAATGTTGGTTTCAAGAAAATTATCTGGAAGAGAATATAGAAAACAATTCCATCTGTAATAGACACAAAATAATAATAATAAAAAAGCCTAGGAATATATTTAACCAAAGAGAAGAAAGATCTCGACAATGAAAAACAATTTTTAATTGATGAAAGAAATTGAAAAAAGCACAAAAAATACAGACACTTCATGTTCACAGATTAGAAAAATCCCCATTGTTAAAATGCTCAAAGTACTCAAAATAATCTATTGATCCAATATACCATGTATTAAAACAGCGATGACACTCTTCAAAGAACTAGTAAAAAATTCCTAAAATCTGTATGAAATCTCTCTCTCTCTCTCTCTCTCTCTCACACACACACACACATACACACACACACACACACACACGCACACACAATCAGGAATAGCCAAAACAATCCTGAGCCAAAAGAAAAAAAAGATAGGTGGCATTAGACTACCTGACTTCAGTATGTACTACAAAGCTATAATCATCAAAACAGCAGGGTGTTGGTGTAAAAACAGACACATACACCAATGGAACACGAGAGAGTGCCTAGAAGTCAACCCATGTATCTATCCTCAATTCATCTTTGCTGAGTTGCTGAGAACACGCTTTGGAAGAAGAACAATCTTTTTGATAAATGGTGCTGGGGAAATTAGATACATGCAGAAGGAAACTAGACCCATGTCTCTTATCATACATAGAAATAAAACAAAAACAGATGAAATACTTAGATGTAAGATATGATATTCTGAAACCTAGCAGGGAACCACTTCAAGACATTGTTAAAAGCAGGAATTTTGTGACAGGACCTTAAAAGCATGGGACAGAACCAGACAAGTAAATCACATCATATTGGTCTGCTTTCCTGAGAATAAATACATGACACCCGCAACTTAAGGAAGAAGAGTTGATTTGTTTGGTTCACGGTTTCAGAGGAGCAGGTCCATGACCTGCTAACTCTGAGGCAAGAAAACAAAAACAACAACAACAAAAAAAAAACATTGTGGCAGAGCAAAACTGCTCGTTGCATGGCAGCCAGGAAGCAGAGTACAGGGAAGAGACTAAGAGACCAGTAAGGAAGGGGCCAAGGACCAGAGGCAATCCCCAAGATCACATCACCATGACCCCTGACACACCTACACACCCATAAGTGTACTCACTATTCTGCTCTCCATCTCTTAATCCATTCAATTTGACAATCATAATTAATCATCACAATCTAACCCTTGTCAACTTGACAGCCAAACATGTCTCCTTAAACCATACTTAATCACCACATAAAACAATAACAAGTTAATACTTCTACCTAACATGATACAACTACCCTGCATAAAATTGAAAATGCACCAATTTCCTCTCCAAAGTCTCAACAGTTCCAGTATTATTCACGAGTCTCCTCTGAGACTCAAGGCAGACTCTTAGCTTTGAATGCCTATAAAATTAAAAAGATGGGGTTAACAAGATTCTTAACCCCATGATACAATGACACCAGGCAAACATTCCCATTCTAAAAGGGAGGGATGAGTATTAGAAATGAGTTGGACCTCAGTAAACCCAAAATCTAGCAGGACAAACATTAAAACCTGTAGCAGAATGTAGAGGTGTGACAAGTGCCAAGAGCTGGGCAGCCCCACCCTCACTACCTTGCCAGCCGCAGCCCTTCTGGCCTCTCGCTTGGGCTGGCTCCATTCATGGCTTACAACTTTCTTCAGCATGTGCTGCTGGCATCTCCAGCTTCCTGGGGTGTCCACTGTGCCTTTGGCTTCATTTACGTAACTTTACGTACCTCTTTCTTGGGGGCCCATTGCTTGGTCCCCCAGACCGTCCTTTGAAATCTAGGTGGAAGCCTCTGTGACCCTGTAATTCTCGCATTCTGGATGCCTGAAGAATTAGCATTACATGCATGGCACCAAGGTCTGTCACCAGCTCATGCAGTAGCCAGGGCTCGTTGGACCATGGGTGCAGTGAACCCTGAATGGCCAGATGGCATCATGGAATGAGTCCCAGGAAAGCAATTCCCCGGGCAGCCGAAGGACCCTTTTCTCAAATGAAGATTTTACACTTTTGTACCATCAGTCTGCAGTAGGTGGAGCCTTGCTGGTTCCCGATAGCCTCAAGACATCCTTTATATTATCCCAGTTCAGAGTACTTGATTTCTTCCTAAGAGAATCTCTTCCACAACCACACTTCCTTTGCTCCCAACTTTACACACGGGTCTTTTCAAGACAAAATTTAAGTTTTTAAAATCTTCCTGCTCTTTGTTTTGTTCACAGTTCTTACTACGCATATGGCTGAAAGCAACCAGCAGTATCCATTCCACAGACTGAATGTTGGGCTGCTTTGAATTTTTGTCTGCCAAATCGATTAGTCTTCAGCCCTTAAACTCAGATTCCCATGGAGTCTCAGGACACAGGCAAGTTGTAGGCAAAATTTTTTCCAGAGTGTAACTTTCAGCCATAAAAACAAAATCATGTCATTTTTGTCAACATATTTGAAACAGGAGATCATTACAGTAAATGAAATAAGCGGATACATACCAGATGCTAGCACTCGCACATGCAGCATAAAAACGTTGATCTCATAAAAGTTGGAAATGGGCTTTTGGTTATGAAAGTCTGGGGAGAGTTTGGGGGTTGAAAGTGTGGGGAATGTTTAATAAATGGGTACTAAATTGTACTTAGAGAGGAGTTTCCATGTGCTGTGGTACCGGAGGGTGATTATAGGTAACAATAATACTCTACACATTTTGTGAAGCCAGAAGAAAGAATCTTGGAAGTGTTTACATTGAGGAAACAATAAATGTTTGAAAAGAAAGATGTTTAAGCTGGTGTAAAAAATCACGCAATGTACACATGTATTGAAAAACCGCGTCTCACTGCACTATTACATACAATTTTCATGTCCCATGCATCAGTTTAAAATGTTTTCATGGGATTAAAACATGTAGGAACAGCATAAAGTCAAAGCCAAGCTTTGACAAGACTACTGAAAATTTGGATCTTAACTCCAGCTTGACATCTTACCAGCTGAGCGACCACAGCTTCAGCTAAACCAGTGAAGTAAATCCTCTTGAAAAAGCTGGTCTGAATTGCCCTAAAATGAGAAAAGTTTAAAAAAATACATTAATATATAAAATGAATACACACACGTGTGAGGAGGAGAAAGGAGCAGGGTTGGAGGGAGGTACGGAGAGAGCTCGGGGTGTTCACTTCGTGTGACAAAGGTGTCTGAGGAGTCGAGGTTCGCAGAGCTCAGTAGCTGGACTTTCTGGGAGGTTTCAAGGGAGGATGTTATGATTAAATCAACAAACGTGGCGAATTAGTTTGAGAATCATAAGGGGCTTAGATTGACGGGTGAAGGGTGAGTGTTATAACTTTTCCCTGGTAGAACCAGCACCCTCCTCAGCATCTGGAAACAAGTCTCATTAGCCGGGGTCTGCACACCTGCACAGTATCCGCCCGGGCTTCACACATCACCCGGCCTCTGCAGTCAAAATCCACGTGTCTGAAACACTGACGAACGCCAGGCTCTGGCCACAAGCCAGCTCTCAGCAACTGTCCACAAGAGGCACTCGGCGCACTTCACATCTCCCGCCCTGGAGAAATCTCACCTCTGCTGCCAATACCAGACACAGCGCGCAGGAATAAAAGTGTCAGAGTGGCTCCTCGGGAGGGAGAGGGAAGAGAGAGGGTGAGAGCAAGGGAAGCAGTAATGAGAGAGGCCTATTACAGCCACGCAGGGAGGGGATGGTGGGAAGACAGGGCCTTGGGAGTGATGTGGGGGAAATGAGAATCGGAGGCGGTGAGAGAATAAGAACCCATCAGGAACACTTCAGAAACTGAAGGAGGAAGGGCTGAGGGTCAGAAGAAAATTAATCAAAGAAAGAAAGGAAGAGAGGAGCCAAGACTGTGAGCTCGGGCCAGAACATAGACAGCGTCTGGGCCCCGTGTGCTCCCAGTAGTCTCCGCCCAGGACTGCTGTTGAAATCTACATCTAACCTGGCTAATCAGCAGAAAAGAAATCGAACTGAACAACGGAGACAGAAATCACTGCACAGAGGCCTGAAACAGGGTGTTGAGCGATGCTGAATTTAGGGTCCTTCTTTGCTAGTTGATAAAAGACATCAAAATAATTGTTCTTTTAAAATTATAAAATCATATAATTTACTAGTATTTAGAAACTTCCTACCATCTGGAATATGTGGCTCCGAGTCAGTTAACAGGCTGCATTCCACGCAGGACTGACGATTAGCCAACTAGCCCTAAAGCTGGACACTAGCATGAAGATGCATTTATCTCCCAAGTGCGACAAACCACAAAGAGAATAAAGGAATTAACAGTCTCACAGTGATATAAAGAAGAGTCTTCCTGAGCCTTCTCATCCTTAAACAGCAACACATTTCTGACTTCAGATGCTCCACAGGTGCTCTGGGAAAACAACTTTTAGCCTGTGAGCTTGTTTTTTCTGACAAAGGAAAATTTGATTAAGAAAGAATGATAAAACTTTCTCAATAACCATATATACTGTTAGCTATATTACTTATTTCTTACCTAGAATTAATTGTTGCCTCAAATGGATTATATTCCTGGACTGTACTCTCATTGTTGCGAGAGCCTCATGGGTGGTGGTTGATGAGTTCTTGTGCCTTTCAAACTTAATCTGCATGAGATGGGATGCTGAGAATGTTATATTTCTACTATGTCACTGATATGACCCCCTTGATACTGAACACTCACTAAAAACCTTAGTCACCAAAAACCCACATTTTCTTAGCAAGCTCAGATGAGATTGTTCTACAAAACCATTCAGTTTTCACAAGGTCCTTTCTCGGTCTCTTTTTATTTTATTCCTTTTATACCACCATCTAATATAGGAGTTGGAAACTTCTAGAAGAGGCTTGTGGGATGTGAAGATTAATGGGATTTTGCTAATGAACATGTTCTCCTGTCTTAGAAGCAAGCCAGGCAAGCTGGAGTGTTGGTAGCACAGTCCGCCACTCCCTCAAGGCCTGGACACAGGGGAGCAGGTACTGCTGGCCAGAGAGGCCTCGCGCCACACCAGGACCCGAAACGTTGCTCCTGAGCAACTGTCACATGATGGCTCACATTTGTTCTGCTCCATCATTTTGGTCAGACATATCAGAGGAAAGATTGTTTTCTTGCGGGTCACTTTCCTTGAAATACTCCACAGTCACAGGGAATGCTCATTGCAGAAAATATGGGACATGAAGTTAAGTGATTGCAATAAACTCGCAAACTAGACAAAACCAACACTTTGGCCTATTATTCCAACAAAATTCTTAATTTTATTCATATTTTTAAATAAATATGTTGTTAATATTGTTCGGTAACCTGTTTTTTCACTCAGTCATATGGCTAAAATATATTCTATGTTACTGTAATTTCTTTACCTTATTGTTATATTTTGCATAATATATATGATTTATATAAATAATCACACATTAAGTTGACAGCATTAAAAAAAAAAAAACAGAACACTAGTTATCTAGGATTTTCAGGAAATAAGTTACTCCAAACAAATCACCAATCAACTAATACTGAAAATTTCACTAAGAAATTTTTGGAGATGTTACTATGCCTTAGCCTCAGCAGAAGAGGCAGATCTTCCTACATGGATGACAGAGGTTGCCTTGGTCAACTTTCATTGCCATAATGAAATCCCTGAGAGCAGAGAAGTTTATTTGACTAATAGTGTTGGAGGCTCCAGACCCAGGCTTGGTGAGAGTGCAGGGGCTGCACCACATTTTGCTGGGTGAACCACATCTCACCAGGAAGCCAGGCAGGGCCTGGGCGGTCCAGACCTGGGCGTCCATAACAATGCTCTTTCTCTGGACCTCTCTCACCCCTGTAGGTGGCGCTGCACTCAGTCACCTGAGCACCACCTCGAAGTCTCCACCTCCTGACATCATCACGCTGAAAGCCATGCTCCTGACACCTGGCCCAAGGGAACAGAACACGTCCAAACCACAGCAGAGGTCCCGATCTGAAAGAACCACAAGTGTGCATTTTCCTTAAAATATTATGCTCTGGATTCTTCTCAGAGAAGAACTGTGCACATTTAACAATTTCTTGATGAATCACAACAATCAATGATTGCGCCGTGTACCAATACGGTCCCTCTGCTTTTAGATTTTAGGGTCACTGATCAATACTGCCCGGTAGCTTTCTTTATCTAATTTTCATTTATTGTGAGTGGATAAACTGGATCTCTAAGGTCTTTAATGTATGTATATTAAATAACAATAAGTCAATGAAGAAAGTATTTGAAGCAGTAAATATCATCCCTTGGTTTTATTTATCACGTTCACCTACACTAAAATACATAACATTTATAAAAAGTATAGGTAAGTATTAAACATTTATGCTCTTACTGAAAAGGAAATCAAGATATGGAGAAATGAAACAACTTACTACATATTACCTGACTATAAAATTGTACAGTAAGGGCTCAAACCCAATTATCTTCATTCCAAAATTATTCTAAGGACTTTGTTGAAAGTTTCAGGCTTTTTCTTGTTTCTAGCTGAAGAATTATAATCCAGAACAAAGGTTCCAAAAACATGCTTCATCAAGCACAAAGTATCCAAGGTACTATCTAATTAAAAGAGAAAACACTGAATCGAACAAATACGGTAGCTTGCAGGACTCCTCAAGATTGCATTATGCTAATGTGCTTCACAACGTCACAAAACAGCATTTCTGCAAATACCTGGACCTCCAAGGTGATATTACATAACAGACGCCCCTTCAGACTCCTTACAACATTCCAAGACACAGCCCCGACTGGAAAAGGGAGATTCCTCAGGTGAGGAAGTGAGGGTCAGTCACCTCAGTCTCTCAATTCACTGCTGTTTAAATGTGTTAATCCAACACAGATTAAAACAGAAACTCTGTAAAAACTTACTGTCTACTGATAATAGGTAAATTTTGTCTTTGGATCATATAGAACAGCACTTTGAATAAAAAAGTTGGATAGATTTTTCAGGAGTGGCTACAGAATACAACTATAAATTATTTTTAACATTTAATCAGATAAAAGTATATATCCACAGAACACACATAAACACACACATATATATAGCATGTATTTTGTATATGATGTATATCATATATTTTATGTATCTGTGTGTCATATGTTTTTGTCATATATATCATATGTGTGTGGTATATTTTACATATCATATATTTTATGTATGTATACTTTATGTATTACATATGTGGTAGATAGATAGATAGATGGAAAGATCTCTGGATTTGAAACAAAATTGTCCACCATGACAGATCAGAGTGCTGGGCGACTAAAAGCTTCCACTGAGATTTGATTCTCTGTCCTGAGAGATGAGTGCTCTCTTAAGACACAAAATACCCTATTCATACTTCATTAATGGCAAGATTGAAGAATCCTCGAAGTAATCCAATAGTTTCCATCTTCACAAATTGCACACAACTAATTTTAAAATAATCAATTTGCATGTTGTTAAAATATTTTAACAAAATAACACCATCATAGGAAAGCAAAATAAGGGCAACCCACTCGAGTCCCCTCCTGTCTCTCAGGAAAGCAAAACAAGACCTTTCCCAGGGGACGGCTCCCCAGCCTAGCTTCCCCATGTGTGTCCCGTACCGTCACCAGTGAGCATGAGTTCTTATCCATGACAAGACGGGAGTCAGATGTGGGCTGATTCTTACGCCTTCTGATGGCTGTCACCACTGTCTGTCCTCCTGCTCAGGCCCTCTAAGCGGAAAGTTCCTGTGCCAGCCGCCAGGTGCCAACAGTCAGTTGAGGGCGCTTGCTCGGTTCATGCAGGAATCACAAATTCACAGAGTGCAGCTCTTAGAGTCAACAGCCCTTCTTGCAGGCAGAGTGAGCAGCCACTGGCAGGCTTGGGGAGTCTCCCAGCCACCAGAAACGGTGGCCACCTGCAGTTCTCTCTTGTTCTCTGTCATCTTCTGCTGCTACCTGCCTCCAGGGTCACCCGCACAGCTGCCGGCAGCCTTCAGCACCAGTGGCCTTTCGTCTTACCGGCTCTTGTGTACCAGCTCAGTGTACTCAAGACAGAAATCACAAGTAGGTGAGAATACACCATCCAGAAGAATCCTGTATTGAAACTTATATTGCAGCATGTGGAAGAACAGCACGCAGGCCAAACTCACTAAAGATACGGGGACATTCCTTAGAAGGGAATGGTGGAGGGTCACACAAGTCTGATGTCGGTCATCAGTAAGGGGCCTGAACGGGTGGGGGTGGGGGGCCTGCAGGCCAGGATCATCGGAGAGGCTGCAGGGTGCAGTCGCTCGGGATAGGCTGCAAGTGAAGCCAAAGCAAATGTCTCCCAGCATGGCCGTGGCGTGGCTGATGCCGTTGGGCTGGCTGCAGGGTGTGTAGGGTAGCTAGGGAGTAAAAGCACATTGGGGGAACATCAAGCTCATCCCTCCTGTCTTGGGAGAAACCCTGCTCTTGGTAACATGTTGCTGTCAAGGTCTATGGGTAGAAATTTTGCTAAGCATTTTATGTGTATTGTATCACTTAGTACTTAAAACAGCTCAACAAAGTGAATACATTAAAAATTATTTCCAATTTTACAGATAATAAAATTTAGATTAGGAGAGATTATTTGGAAACCAGGTTGCCTGACTACAAAGCCCTTTTACTTAATTCACCTCTCTCCATGATCCTCATATTTAGTTGCTTGTTTCATATATTAAATATTGTAACATCCTGGTCTTCCTACTGGAATCATTACAATACTGTTGCAAGGTTTAAAAGGATAAATGTATTCTCAGTAAGATTCTACAATTTTACCTTAACAAGCTTCTTAAGACCACAAAACATCCCTTCATTGATTTGACCTTTAACTAACCTCTGCTCTTCAGTTGGAAATCAAAAGTCCATAACATCTCATGATTTCTTCTTCTCTTTTGACATTTCTGCTGTCTCATCAGGGCCTTTACAAATAGAAACTAAATTTGCTTAACTGTAGCACAAGCTAAACCCCAAATAAAAATCAACGGGGCATATATGAATGGCAAAGTAAGCCAGCTCTAAAACCCAAAATATCCTTCCCATAAACCTAGTGGATACTCAGGTTGCAATTCTGGTCTTTGTGTAAACTGATTTCAACTCAGAAGTTGATCAAAGGGGGAGTCATGTGACGGATTAGGCTTTCAGTACAGTTGACATTGTAAGTGGTATGACTGAAGGAGTCCAGAAGGTCAGCCTTTCAGAAGAAGGGCAAAAACCTCTTACTGAATATTTGCCACCACTCCAATTATGCCACATTGCTTAGACTCCCATCTTTTGGGTTAGCATGCTAGGGAACAAGTATACCTTAATATGAACATACGTTACCTGGAGACCAAATAACCATTATCATAGTGCCATAATATAATGCAAAACCATACAGGAATAGACTAGGACATAGGTAAATTATGCCCGATTCTGGAAAGGTCACCCCAAGAATGAAGCTGTATAAAACCAAAATGCACCGGAGCTGTGGAGCTTAGTTGCAGAAGGCAGCATGGTTGTCTTCAATACTGAGCAAGTGAAATAAAAAAACAGTATCGAGGGGCTGAGGATTTAGCTCATTGGTTAGAGTGCTTGCCTTGCAAGCACAAGGCCCTGAGTTCGATCCCCAGCACCGGAAAAAAAAAAAAAAAAAAAGAATACTGTTGAGACAAAATATTGGGACCAGGACCTCGAGCTTGCTTACTACTAATAAAAGCTCTTTTTTCACTCCATTAATCTGTATAAAATAGTAACTAAAAATGTGATACATTTGCTGGGATTTGAAGCTGAGCCTCCACAAGTAGAAAAGTTTCACTCCCAACCAATATAAGAAAAGGTCATGAAGGTATATTACATAAAGCCAGTATTATTATACATACTCAGAGCTCCCATCCAAGGAGAATTATAAAGCAAAATGCCTGGATTTTCTTGTACCATCTTATCCACAAGACTGCTCATCTTCCACTAAATTGTACTCACTAGTCTGTGGCATGCTGGTAAATGGCTCTCCAGGATTGAAAAAAAAAAAAAAGAAAGAAAGAAAAAGTATATTACAAATATTACTCCTTTAACGGCACATAGGATCCTATTTGCAAAAGTAATTATATTGAAATCTAAAATAACCTAAATATTATTACTTCATTGTGAATTTCCTTCCTATAACATCCACTATTTGTGTTTGAATTTTAATCCTAACAACAAAGCCACAAAACAAGATTATGTATCAATGCTTGATTACTATTCAATTCTAAAAAGAAGTCACTCATATCACTGACAAATGAATGTAGTTCTGATAGAAATGTGTTTAATATTTTTTCCTAATTTATAGAGTGAGACTGAAGCAAAACAACAAAGAAAAATACATTAGTCTTCACTTAATTTTCAACTTCTTTGTTGAATACGTTTTCAAAAACTGGAGGATGGTCTTCTGCATTTGATGCAATATTTACAATGTAACAGACACAATATTACATTAAACTTACCATTAATATGTTCTCCACTTTTTTTAAGTCTAGACAATAAACGAAGCAATAACTTGTAGTATTTGTGACTTGTGGTTAGATGTTTTCCTCATGGTCAACTTTGAACCACTCACAGAGCACTAGGAGAAACAACAGATCGTTATGTATCACGTCCGCCCAGCAGAAACAACAGCTGCCAATATCGGCCGTAGTGTAGAGAAGAGTAAGAGCAAATCGAATAATTAGAAAGGACAAGTCTTGAGGATTTGAGTATGTGACCTTGGTTTCTAACATAGTGTTCTATTATCAGATTATAAAATTTATTTTTAAGAAATACTTGGAGGGAGGGGGAGAGAGGAGAGGGAAAAGGGACTAAAAAGGGAATGAAGATGTGTTTATTTCCTCCTCTCCACTCGCTGGGAGAGCAGTTCAAGTCCCTCCTCCCGGCTCGCTCCAGCTCTGTCTCCTCAGCTGCAGTATTATTTTGGAAATGCCCTGCGATAACTTCTTTGCCCTTTAAAACCCCCATCAACATTTCCTGCACTCAAATGCAGTCTGAGATAACTGATGGAGGTAGAGGACGACCGGACAGTCGGCAGTGAAGGGATCCCGGGTTTGGGGCCAGGAGACCTGAGCCCAAGGCCTGGTCCTTCTATCTGCAAGGCACCTTTTAAATCGTGAGCCTCGGGAGCCTTAGTGCAACTCATAGCACTTACTTTGCAGGGGGATTTGGGAAAAATAAGAAAATATCTGAAATTTAATTTGAATCTGAATTTTAATTTTGGTAAAAATTAAGGAAAAATCTGAAAGTGTTTCACAAGTAAAAATTATAAAATAAATCATAACATATTATTCTCACTACTTTGTTACAACTGATAATGTGTGCTTAAAATGTATTTCTGGTTTGGAAGAAATCTCCTAGGTACTGGAAAGGTAGATTTGGCTTGAATGATCACATCACAGGAGATGCCAAGCACAGTAAGAGACCAGCACATCACATTTACAATACAGCAGAAGGATAGAAGGAAGGAGGGAGGGAGCCAGCCTTCAGTACAGGTAAGAAGGGTCCCATACACAAGTGAAAGTGATAACTACCTCCCTGTACAAGGGCAGATGCAGAGGGAGAAATAAAAAGGCCTCTGGATAATTCCTTAGGTGAAGTAAGTCCCTTCCGCAATTCATGTGTTACCTGCTAAGAAGAGCAGGATGTTCTTTCTAAAATATTTTTTCTTGGGAACTCAGAATGTAAGCTCTACCACTGACAAGGTGGCATTTTTAGATTAAACCAGGAGAAATCTCGCGTGATTTACAAACACAACAGTCTAAGAATAGTGGCCTTCTTCCTTCTGTGATTGGCACCATTATTACAGGCTCTATTATAATCTTATCTCGCTGTCCAACAAAGCTATCCATTCAGCAACTAAGCCCATGTCAAAGACAGGGCAGAGTGTGCTTATTTGCAGGAAAAGGCTTTTAAAAACACTGTCTCATTGCTCAGACAGACGCAGGAATGTGCCTGACAAGACGCAAAGTGCTTATGCTATCAGGTGGTAGGAAATGAAGTCCAACAGAAATGCCAGCTGGGAAGGTGTTTAATCTTCGAGGTGTGAGGCATTACACTCTATCACTCTCCCTGACTGATGCCAGACGTGAAGGGAAAGCTATCTAAAACACATAGGGAAAGGGACACCGAGGTCCCTTTGATGTCTGTGTTGGTGAAGCACTTCAGCTTTCACATCCAGTCTTTAATGAAATACCTGAAGTCCCTCATCTGGAAATAAAGGAAGCTGAGGGGGTTCCCAAAAGTGCAGCTTCACTTCAATGCATGCCCGAAACCACTGGTCTCTACATACAGACCTTTGAGATGTCTTAGAAGTCACTCCACACTGGCTGCTAACAGGGCCTGTATTTAATTAACAATAATTTTAACACAGAGGACTCATAAATTCCTACAAACTCTTTAATGTTCCATTTGTTCACTGGGAGAAAAAGAAAAACAATGCAACAGAACGGCCATGTATTCAAAATCCTGACAGCCCTTTTCCTCCAATGTGGTGGAAACTGAAGGTCGTAAACAGGTTGGGTCATGCCAGTGACTTTCTTGGCCCTGGGCTTGTAGAGAGAATTCCTCCGGCCTCACCAACGAGGACTGCCATGTTCCTCCACACCCGGCTGGGTCCGCTACCTCGTGTCATCACATACCAAGCACCGGACACCAGTTGGGGGAGCCGGGGCGCGGCTACAAAGCATCAAAGAAATGCGTGCGTGTTCGGCGGGGCTCTTGCACTCACCCAAAACAGACATGTAGGATTCAGAACTGGAAGAGAAATTCGAGATTACTTAATCCCAATCCCACACAACGACAGAATCCCTTCAAGGGCTCCTTGGGCAAAGATGACGGCCTTGCTCTGGCCTCAGTCTACTGCATGCATTGAGAACATGCACTTAAAATCACAGCTCAGTTTTAAGGAGCCGCATTGTGCCTTGAGCTGAGACCAGCTTCCCTGTGGTTAATACCCAGAGATCGTGGCTAACCCCAAAGACAGCAAGACGCTGAGCTCCTTAATCAAGCCTTGATCACGGCTTTTAGTTCTAGAAAGTTTTCAGCATTGAAATCAAGGATGTTAATAATCGATGTTTAAAGCCTACACATACACATTTGTAGCAAATTATGAGTCTCTTGTTATAGTAACTCCCAGTTTATCGTGATATCTTAAATATTATTGATGGAGATTCTATGATTGTGTTTCTAAACCTTTCAGTGAATTCCAGGAAAATCTAATTGAAATTAAAATGACTTTTTGTAAAAAGAGATTAGTATCCTTCATTGATTGCGCCTGTTTTATACACTTCAATTCTTCTTTTTCAATTGAAAACTAATTTTCTTGCTTTTGAATATGGAAGAAAAATAGATGAATAGAGATCTATCCATCACCCCCAGTAATTCAGTACCTAGGGAAACAGCAGGCTCTCTTCCACACCCATAATTCTCCCTTGTTCTCTGTGTCAGTCTTCTGCATGGTTCTCTGCTTATTTTAGCTTTTTGTCTGTTTTGATATTCTCCCAGAATTCCCTGTCATTCTTAAACACACATGGTATTGCTTTCTTCGTTCCAAAATTAGAGTCCTTTAAAACCTAAATCCAGCAAAGCATTTTCTAAGAAACGTCATTGCTTTCTTTGTTTAACACCTCTTTATATTTTCCCTAAGAACAGTTAGTGATTTCACTATCAGATTTTTATATTCTTATACCCAGGAACTAATCTCCACTTAAGAGTATCTAGATGTTTAGACATGCTTGTCCCTTTTCCTCAACTTTTGGAGCCCAATTTCTATAAAATCTAGAAGTATGTCTGGCTAGGAATAATATTTCTTTACTTCTCTCTTATGCATCCTAAGACCTGTTCCACCATATTTCTTATCATTCACACGACTGCAAATATGCTTTATTCAACCCGGCACTCAGTGCCTGTCGGGACTCTGTGTTATGACTCTCCATTGTAGAAGCAGAACTAAGATGTGTCATGGTTGGTGAAGACACTCATTGCCAGATGCATTTGAAATAAGAAATGAAGTCACACATTTTCTGGCAGATAGTAAATCTGATTTGGATGATTGGCTTAATACGATGGCAGGCTTTGCCAAACAAGTAAATAAAGTAATGTTTTCCATAAATCAGATAATTCTGTAGTTCTGAAATTTTAAAAATAGTATTTTTAAAGTGCATGAAAAGTAAGTATATGATCAAAGCTACTATATTTATTATTAAATCTGTATCAAAATTAAAAATAGTGAGTACTGCTCAGAAAAACCTTTGCGATATTCTTCCAAAAAATGCAGAAGGAAAATAACTCTATTGACAGGGTGACACACACTTTTATAAGTTAAGATCAAGACTGAAAGGAACTTAATTGAATTGTCAGCTGATAGTTTATTAAAAGTATTTTAATGATAAATCACTGTAAGAATTTTTAACACAAAACTTGGCAGGAGTTGAAGGAATTGAGTGACACTGCTATAGGAATTTCTTCCATTTCTATCTACTTATTTAGGATAATAAGTTTTCTCAGTGCTTACATAAATAAAAGATATAAAAAGGTGAATATAATTGAGGTTGAATCTTGCTTCAGTTCAGTAATAACTAATAATCATCCAGGAACAAATACACTATTCTTTTTATTAAGAGATTCCTTTCAATATATTTTACTTTTTATCTTTAGTAAGGTTCAGAACTTATATCTTGCTACTTTGATAAATTAGGTATTAATAATAACTTTCATCAAACTCAATGTAGAAGATATTTTAATACTTAGTATTTTATAACCAAAAACTAAAAACAATAGAAATTTAATTTACAAAACTATTTTTATGATAAAGCATGTGATAGGTAATTAATAAAAAAAGCTTTCAGAAATATACACATCCTTATATTAGGGCAAAGGTTTATGGGAGAATAGAGATATAAAAGAAATGTAAGTTCAAAGAAGAAAACAAAATACACAAATTTTCTGACTTTAAGAGTTTGTTTGTTTACATATTTTTAAACAAATGCTAATCCAGCAGTCTTGAATTACCAAATTTAAAAGCAGAAAGAAAATTAAAATGTAACTATTTAACTGTTCTTCACATTTATGTTCCTGTACTTCCCCCAATGGTTCTGGATAATTTTCTATTTCCTCAGCATTAAATTGACTTCTAAATTTTCCATTCTGAATTTAAACGAATACCAAAGTTGTAATTTCTGGCACAATATGAATATTCATACTCAATATTGTTTAATTGCAGTGCTTTATAACATGTAGCCAGTGAGGGGCCCAGCACTGCGACAGCTTGAGACCACCAGCCCGTCTTGTCCACCAGGGACGCACTCCAGGGCCTCAAGAGGGGACTTAGAGCCACAGATGGATTTGAGCCCTATATGCACAGTTTCATTTCTGTACACACACACACCTCTAATAAGGTTTAATTTTTAAATTAGACACTGTAAGAGATTAACAACAATAACCAATGATAAAATTAAACACTTCTGCAAAATACCATAAACATGTTATGTAAATAAGATCTCTCAAAATACCACCCCTCTTGTGATGCTCTAAAATAGTGCAATGCCTGTGTGATGGTTGAAGTCAGGTGTGTTATGCCGTAAATGAGAAGTCTCTCCAAGACTCGTGCGTGAGGGTTTGCTCCCAGTGCTCAGAAGTGGAGCCCAGAGAGGTTAAGGGATCGCGAGGGTCCGCACCTCACCCGTGGACTAACCCACTGAAGAGCCCGTAGCTGAAGGGTTTATTAGCAGGCAGGGCCCACTTGGAGGAAGTAGTTGGCTGGGGGTGGGGCTCTGAACGTTTGTTCCATCCTCAGCCTCTTCCTGTTTCTCCATTCATCCTCACCCTCTCTCTGCTTTCAGCTGCCTGGAGTTGAGAAGCTGTGTTCCACCAGGCCCTTCCGCCATGTTCCTGCCTTGGAGCCAGCCGATCAGGGACTGAAACCCCTGAAACCATGAGCCAAAATAAACCCTCCTTCCACTTAAGTTGCTTTTAGGGTCACAGTGATAGAAATCTGATGAACACTGAGTGAATCATGCTGGCTTCGTGACGAGGCCAGCTGACCTCGGGGGACTGAAACCACAGGAAGCAAAACCAAGAAGAGCGGAGAACTGCCAGACATCCTACTATCAATTCTATGTGCAGTGTTTTATGTACATCAAATTTTAGATACTGTCTCCAGTTTCTTCAGGAGTATCATACTGGTCAGTTTGCTAGTTTCAAATTTTTATTTGAATATTTTCTTCTCTACCTTAGACTGTTACTTAACATATGTCCAGATGTAGGATGTTACCTACATGGCAAGAAGTTACTATGTACTTACATGTGATACCTTCACATTATGGTTAAAATGTTGTCACAGGTAACGTCTACCTGCTCGGGCCTGTGACGCAGCCAGGCTTGGATCCTGGACAGAACTGAGGACTGATCCTTTTAGTCCTCAGCTCTGAAGATGGCATTGCTGCTCCAGTCTCCTCCCCCACGCTTCAGCCTTCCAGCTTTCATTATGATGTACAGTTGTTTTTCCATTATCGAAGTTGATAACATTTATATTCTTTTATATAACTAAGATTGTCTCATGTTTAATGTAACTAAAATTAAATTTCAGTTCTAAAGATTGAAAACCATTAATGTGATCATTATGTAAATATTATTCAGTGCAGAACTATGAATAGTGTCTGGGTGAACAGAAAAAGAAATTTTATTCTGAATGCCATGCTTCTTGATGGAGAATATTGAAGGTACATGGTTAATTGAGTTATTTATTTTAAACTCTCAGTTGCTCAACTGACTTCATATTTTCTCGGGTGGATTTGTTATTAGAATGTTTGTTTGATTTGCCGTGAGAGTCTAATATTCACTTTCTTCCCCATATTTATGTTTTCATTGACAAAAGAAACGTCCGCCTCCTTGGCCACACACCCAAGGCATCCTGTCCTAATCGCTAGCATGCGTTGAGCGGAGTAGACTTTCTTCTTGAGAACAACCTTCTTGGAGGCCTGCTGCTGTACTTTCCACACTCGTATGTTTTCCATACGAACAATTCTCTTTTAGTCTTCCAAGTTTAATCCTGTGTTTTCCTGATTTCCCTGGTGTCTTCTTTCTTGGTTTCCATTTGTGCTTTGCTACAGCATGTTCTTCAGAACCTTTTGTAAAACTTGTGATAGGTAAAATTCTTGCCTGTTTGAATATGTTTTCCTTTTGCTCCCACATGCTGGAATAGATTTCTAGGTTCCAAATAAGTTTACTCAGAATTTCAAAGTTTTGCTTCATAGTTTCTAATAAATATTTTCAGAGAGAACAACAATCAAATTCTCATCTCTTTTATTTTCCCCAGAAAGTTCCAAGTTTTCTCTTTGTTTTAATCCTGAACCATCATTTAAATAGCTCTAGAATGGGTGTAGTGTCATTTTTTAGAGTTGTTCTTTGATTAACTCACATTTTCTTCATCTCTATGATGTTTGCCTTAATATATTTTGTTATATCTTTCAATCCATTTGCCACATTCTCTTCCTGTAAGTCATATTACAGAAATACTGAACCTTCCAGATTTCTCTCTTTATTCTATTTTCTCAACTACTTCCAAAGTTCATCTTCCAGCCCTTCATTACATTTTTTTGTTCTACTAATCAAACATTGTTTTTAGTTTTGCTTTCTGTGCTGAGTATGGGATCCAGGACTTCACACATGCTAGGCAAGTATTCTACCAGTGATGTATATGCCCAGCCCTTGATCACATCTCTAACGTGTAAAACAATAATTTCCTACTTTTCTAGAACATCCTTTTACATAGCATCCTATTATAATTCTGTGAATAAGATATTTTATAAAATACTCCAAATTAACATTAGAATTTTTTAAAGTTCTTTTTTCATTGAAAAATATTAACCATTCATTTATCTCTTATCATTATCCCTTTCATGATTTTGATTTTCCTCAGATATTTTTGTACCATTGATTTATCACTTATATTTATGAATCAAAGAATAATACAACACGAGATTCAGGCATTGACTCCTAGCTCCATTGGTAGTTTGACTTCTTCAAGAGGCTTTTCTCTGAACCTAGAAACCAGCTGCTTATAGATTCTCAGGTATGAAAGCCCTGAGTTATTATGTTAGACTACTGGCTGGAGACGGGAATACAAAAAGGAAAAGCTGAATGTGTGACTTGTGTTTGTTTGATTGCACACTGGAGAGCACTGAAGGAATAGAGAACACAGATGTGAAAAAATTAGGAGAATTTTCATAAAGTTGAATTGATTGCATGCAGGGATCGATGACTGTAATAGTTTCTGAGGATGATGATAACCTGGTGGGTGGTGGGTGGGTTCCAAAGATCTGTGCCACGCTGAATGGGGGGTCTGATGGTGCGATGGTGAACGAGCAGCCCTGCTCACACACTGAAGCCGGCCAGGCACATTATCTCTAGGTACAAATAGAACTGCATAATGACTATGGTACCTTTATAAATGCAGCTTTATATAACTTACTGAGTCTGAAAACTTCGTGTCCTTCTCAGCCCTTCACAAATGACAGATACTTCTAATCCTTGTTCCAGAAAAAAATGAACACAATATGTATGAAGCAAGAGTGCTTATCCTGTATACACTAACTGTGGAGACAAAACACCTGCCACTAAACTACAGATGGAAACATTAAGATAATAGAGAAACTGTATAGAGTCTGGACGATAATTCACTTTAAAATCCACCTAACATGGTTCAACAACCAAGAAAATATTTATAACTTGGCATACTGACTGTCCTTGAATGATATAATCTATTTCTCAGGTACTATTAGTTTAATATACTCCTAAAATTTGGTGGGGGGGATTCTTTACTGACACATATGGACATCTAATGGAGTTAAAACAAAGGAGAAGAAGCTTACCGTGGACTTCTAGATAATAAGTACATCCCTCTGTCCTAAGTCCTTCCTGGCTAAACTTCTCAACTGGACACTAATCATGGTAGCTTTAAAACTGAAAGAGACAATTAGAACTGATAACACTGTAACTAGATCAAGTGTCCCTTGACAATAGCCTGTGAATGAAACATAAACTAGCCAACCTCTAAAGGCACATATGAAAATAGAGATAATCATAGATGGGACAGAACCAGTGACACAATTTAAGTTACCTTCCTGATTCACCCAGACTATTTCTTTCCCACAATTCCATATTTTTCTTCTCTTTGCTGAAAATATCATGCACTGTCCCCCATGCGCACAGTGAATAGTGAAAAACACCTTTAGATTGGGAATTCCAATAGCTGTGCTCTAGGCCCGACCCTGGTCCAGGTCCATGGAGATCCCTCCCCTCCTTGCATTGTAGCACCTTGAAGCTTGGTGTCCTGTCCGCCCTAGAAGTCTGTAACATCGGGAACTTAAGCTTTCATAAATGGTATTTCTGCTTCTGGGAATGTTTAACCAAATCAAAGGCTAAGCCCCTAGGAATCATATATCAATGTAAATGACACATCTGTGTACACATATTTATTAAACCGGTAGTACACTTAGTGCTAACACCTATCTTCCTGTCTTTCAGGGTACTGTGCTTGGTAATCACACAAAGCTTTAATTCCACACAACTGCTGATGAGTACGTAAGCACTTAAATTACAGCTCAGCGACATATTTAGCCAATCATATGAAACTAAAATACCACTATTTGCGTGTGCAAAAATTCTTTGCATGTACATCTTTCCCCTTCGTCCTGCATAAATCTCTCATCTTTCCAGCTCACAGACTCGTCTTGAACACCACTAGGTCAGACACTGCTAGGACCTCAGAGTTTTGGGAGCACTCATTGAAGTGGCTGCGATCTAACCCTGTTGTCACACATTTCCACTTTCTTATCTCGGGTCTAATCACTTTTTCTTAAAATTGCAAAGTGCTCATTCTTAGTAATCATGAAAAGAGATTTGATTTCATAACTGATAGACATAAATGTTACTCTAAACATGAAGTAATTTTAGTAATATGGCGCAATTAGATTGGTTTTGGTGTATTGATACAGACATAACATATTTTGATTATTTTCACCCCCGTATCCCCTTGCCCTTTCCTCCGCCTCCCCTTGATATCCTCTTCATATCTGACAGTCTACCTACTACTTTTCTGTCATCTTCCCCTTATATATAGATAGTATACAGAAATATATGTGATATATATTTCATATATATCAATAAGAGAAACAGTGAAATTATGTGGTTAGAAGATGATCAGACCCTGAGAAGGAAGTGAGAAATAATGAATTTAGCCATTTTGCAGTTGAATTTGGGATTCCCTGAAAAATGTGATATGTGACATTTAACTTTCCAGCTCTAGTTTATCTCAGTTAACATGATGATCTCCATTTCCATTAATTTTCCTGCAAATGACATGATCTTGCTTTTCTCTATGGCTGAATAAAGTTCCGCTGTGTATATGAACACCACGTGCTCTCTTCCACTCATCTCCCTTCAGCAGTCTGGAACTGGGCCCCCGTGAGCTGTGCCACAATAAGTGCAGGTCTGCAGGTGTCTCTCTAGTATGTTGTCTTTCCTTCTTTGGGGACTATACCCAGGGGTGGCAGAGCTGGATCAAATATTATCCATAGTTTCAGTTTTTTGAGGAACTGCTGTATCCATTTTTACAATGATTGTATTAATTAAATATTTTATAAAGTAAAAAAGTGCTATGCATTTCTGCATATCAATCTTCCTGTAATTTTTGTTTCATTTGTGGTGCTAGGGACCAAACCCAGGACCTGGCACATGCTAGGCAAATGTTCTACAACAGCACTACACTCCAGCCCCAATGTTTTAAGAGTCTTGTTTGTCGATTATCTGGGTTTTTTCTTTTTTGTAAGTGGTCAATTTTTAAAATGAAGGAATTACATCATTCTCCCAATTTTTCCACACAATCTGGTTTCAGACTCTATGAATAAGAAAAATATTGAACACATATTTCTTGGTTTAATGAGAACACTTCATAATGACATGTGGTTTGCAAACCTTATGCAAACACAGTTCCTACTGTGAGTCTTTAGATTTGCCCAGGATATAAGAAGATGGATTTTGTCCTCACTGTCAGCTGGGGAGAGTGAGGCGGGGAGGAGCAGGAGGAAGCACCAGGACCAGTCCTGTGAGTTGTTGCTGCCTCCTCTGCATCCTCCCACTACTGCAGACTGCATTGGGGTTTTCATCTTCTTCTAGTGTCGTCCCAACCCAAATTCTTATTTTCTGCAAACCGTTCTATTCCAAACCTCTTTCCTGTTCTGTGGTACACACTAAGGCTACAGTGGTTCACAAAAGCAGACACGATATGTGTTCATAGAACTTGGATCAGGACAGGAAAGCCGCTCGTAACATAACAAGACAGATGACCAGGGAGTGCCGGGAGGAGAAGCGCCCCGCGCTGAGCACCCTCGGACTTGTGCTGGGAAGACCGGAGTTGTCAGAGCATCAGGGAAGATAATCCTCAAAAGCAACATAGGCTCCGGGTGAACTATGAGGCAGCGTTTACTAGAAACGAAGAGAAGGGAAAAAGAAGACAACACGCGCAAAGCCCCAGTAGGGCGAGGCCTGGCAAGTGGAGTGAGGAAAGACGCCCGCAGACATTGCGATCTGGACAAGGAAGAGCACACTGAGAGGAGACAGGAGGAGAACTCGGGGCTGCGCCATGCAGAGCTCTCAGGCCAAGTCAAAGAGACTTGTTGCCATCCAAAATTCAGTGGGGTTGCATAAGTTTGTTTACGTGAAATGTAACAAAGAGCAATCCATGGAGAAGGAGGGCGGAATGGTGGTTGCCAGGGCAGGGGCAAGGGGAGGATGGAGGGCAACCGTTAACAGGTTGCAGGCTTCTGTCGGGGATGGTGGAAATATTCCAAAACTGCTCAATCCCATAAAGACACCAAAAACACTGGGCCATACATCTTAAAGGGGTGAATTTTGTACGTTGTAAATTATATCCTGATTATTATTAAAAACAGTAATAGCTAAGTATGACAGATTTTTAGAGCTTCCTTCTTAGTTTTAAAAGGAATACTCTGACTCTTGTATGAAAAACAAATTTGAAAGTGGGCAGAGGAGACTACTTTAATAACCCAAATGGAAGAAACTTAGAAAGGAAACCAACAGGAAGTGATGATAGACTGAGTGTTGAGGGTAAATTAAAAAGTGGTGAAGAGAGCCACTAAGATCGGGACTTAACCAAGGGACTCGGTGTACCATTCACTGAATCATGGTTTAGAAGATGATCAGACCCTGAGAAGGAAATGAGAAATAATGAATCTGGCCATTATTCAGTTGAATTTGGGATTCCCTGAAAAAAACGTCAAATAAGAACTGGGTATATGGACCTGGAAATTGAAGTGTTGTTACTAGTAAGGAGAAAACATATCAGTCTACTGCATATATATTAAAATGAAAATCATGGGTATAAATGAAACAACATGGGAAGAAAACATAAGATGGGAAGATGTCTTAGTCCATTTGTGTCTATATAACAGAGTATCATGAGCTGAGCAGTTCACAGATGGCATCTTCTCACTGTGTCCTCAAGGCAGGGGAGAAGGAAGGGCTCCTTCGGGTCTGTTTCATCAGGACACAAATAAAATAGGACCCTCATGCGCTGGTCACCTCCTGAAAGGTCTGATGGCCTAATGCTATCACCGCGGGTGTCAGAATTTCAACAGATGAACCGGAGGGATGTGAGTGCTCAGACCCTCACTGGAGAGAAGTGGGCCAGGTCCTATCCCAGAGAAACTCCAAATGCTTCTGGTCAAATAGAGAACATAAGTCTGCAATGGAAAAACAAAGACAATCCAGAGAGTTAGGAGGGAAACCTGGAGTGTGCTATCAAAGAGGCAAGGAGAGAATTACAAAGCGAGGTAATTCAGGTGGACAGAATGCTTGAGAAAAGCCAATGAAATGAGGAACAAAAGAAAAATATCTAATGAAGTAAGTGCATTTATCAAAAGCTGTTTCACCGGTGGGGCGGCGGGACTAGACCCAGGTTAGGGTATGTTGACAAGTGGACAGATGATGGAGAAGCAGAAGCTATGTCTGTATAAAATGTTCACTGCTGCTGCTGTTTTAACAGTTTGTGTTGAACAGGTAGGAGACAGAAACAGTTACACTATATGCAGAGGAGAGTAATGGTTATTATATTTGTACTGTGGTATTACTGAGCATACTGTAAAAATAATGGGACCTTCTGTTGAGTGACAGAGACTAAACCCAGTCAATGAAAAAGAATAATCCATGGTATAAGTTTCCTGGAAAGCTGAGAATGTCAGATTTCTAAGCCCGGGTGCAAGGGTTCAAAAGGTCTCTAAAGGAAGCAAGGACTCAAGGGGCTGGACCTGCAGGTGTACAAGAGTTCGGAGGTGAGGCAGGTCCCATGAGATGGCTCGGTCTGTCTCTGAGGCGGACATGAGGTGACCTGCATAAGATGAGGGACAGGAGAAAACCAAGGGAAATTACTGAAGGTCTGAAAATACCAGAAGTTGTTTTAAGTGAGAAAGACAAGAAAGTACAACCAGAAAAGGCAGGAGTGTTAAGCAAGTTGAAGATCCCCTTCACCGCACACCTTCTTTGCAGTCTGGATCAGGCAGGTCAGAAAAGGCTGATGGCTGCTATTTTCTACAACGAGGCTTCGAGCCCCTTTCTAGGTAAGTTGATTGAATAGAATCAATCAGTGGTAATGGAAATGGAAAGAAAAGAAAATGGTGATGGCGATGGAAAGAGAATTACCTGAGCAGGCAATACTACCTAGAAAAGAAACAAAATACTTTCATTTCTCCATTTATTGCATCTTTTCTTTCATTCTAATTTTTTTTTAAATTAATAAAGTTGTGATAAGTTCCTTTTGTGAATTTTTGAGGTTTTTTTTTTTTTCTTTCAAAAGCAATGCACCGTTTTATACATGATCTGCCTTTCTGAGCAGGCTTGACGTCTTTAAACTTTAATCTTTTGAAGTTAGCACATCATGAAGGAAACAACATGGACCAAACAGTGCAGGGGTATCCAACAGGAGAGCTGGAGCTGACTCTACTTTTCTAATAATTTATAGCTCAGAGCTCAACTACAGCATCATCATTACAAACGGCCTGCCGCCAGTTTGCTCATTTTCACCTGAGTTCCGCATTACCCAACGGGAGCCTCGGCGCCCTGGGCCCGCGCAGAGCTGCGTGGCCGCTCTCCCACCAGGACCGAGATCGCCACAGGCAGGAGTAGCTTCCTCCTGCACGGTGCTCAGTACTTGGCCCAGACTAAGCAATCAACACATGTCTGTGGTTTGCAATTGAATTCTTAAAATGTTTTTCGGGGAAAAAAAATCACTGCATTGGTAACTGCCTCAGTCCATTTTGTTTTGCTGTAGTAAAAATACCGGAGGCAGAGCCACTCACACAGCAGAGGGGTTCTTCTGGTTCAGGAGTCTGGTGCCCGGACCAGTCCGACAGCGAGGTTCTCCACCACGTGACGACATGATGGCGAAGCAGGAGGTGTGGAGGTCACACACGGGAAAGGCCAGCTATGCTCTGTAGCTCACCAGATACTGCAGAACACACTGATCCCCACAGAGGGTGGCACCCCTGACCCAGGAACCTTCCCGTAGGCCCACTTCCAAGTGACCCCCCCTCAACAGCACCAGGCCAAGCTCCCAGTCCGTGGGGGACACACTCAGACCACGGAATGCATTTGGTACCATAAAAAAGGCACCTGAATCTATCTGGGAAAATCTTACTGCAAGAGATGAAAGACACAGTTGTCACCTTTCGTGCCTGAACCGAGAGGCTCTCTAACCGCACAGATGGCTAGATAACGCACATGGAGGAGGAAGGCCAGCAGGAGCCAGCGGCCAGCAAGAGCGGCCACCACGGGAAAGGGAGACGGAGTTGAACAGCACAGCATCGGGAACCTAAACAAGACGAATGAGTCGAGATATTCTCAGAGCTAGGTTAGGACACAGGCAGCCAAGCCAGAAACAAAGTTCAGAGAGGACGCAGAAGGGTCACATGGGGAGCCGCTGTTTGGCTCCTCACTCCCAGCGTCAGTAAGACCCAGCCAAGCCCATAGGCAGAGGGTCCCCAGCACACAGCTCGTCTGTGTACGGCATATGGAAAAATTAATAGCACGTGCACACACATCCAAGTTGGAATACCGGATTTATAAGCTGTTTATACGTTCTTCGCATTGGATTCCCTTTACTTGCCAAGCTTCAGAGGAAAACGTAACGACCATGAGCATGATGCCCTTAGTCTGGGTGCGCGCACCTCCAAGGCAGCCCTGCAGAGGCCACAAGGAACTCCGAGCACGGCAGGCAGAGTGACCGGGTTTTCCTGCTCTCGGTCCGTGTCGCTGGGGACGATCCCGTGTGGGGACGGTCGGGGGACTGCTCGCAGCCCTCGCTGCATCACGTGTTTGCATAACACAGTGAATATTTCCTTCGGAAAGATTCTAGCCCACGAGTCTGCACTGATTTATACTGCTGCTGATGTGTATGATAGTGTCTGAGACCTTTTATAGCCGGGCTAAAAACTTCACCTTAACCAGACTTGCTTGCCAGTTCTTGTCAGTTAGAACTTTGGAAAAAAAACCCCCCAAAAAACAAAAAAACAAAACTATGGTCTGCCATTCAGAAAATCCTTCGTGTCTTTTTCTCTCATTTTAATCATGTCTCAAAAGTTTCACAAATCTACGTAACAATAAGGAATCAAATCGTGTTACCTTCTTTCTCACTCTTACTGTACCATACATTTCTTTGACTTACCACTTTTGTCCTCAAGGGTTAGAATATATACTTACTCCTACTATCTTTATTTTTAAGCCTTTTAGAAAAGCACTAATTTACTCTTTCAAACTTATTCTACTTATTTCAAAATTAGTGAATACTACTCTTATATTCTACGACCCTTTCATTTTGCAAGCACATCAAACAATAACATTGTCTCAAGTTTTGTGTTACCCTCCAGCAGGAACACTTTCTTAATATAAAATCTTTGTGTCTCATGATTTTCTTCTTTCAGCGCTGCTGTGGATATTTTGTGTTCCACACCACTAGCCCATAGGCACAGTCACTGGATAATTTTCATTTCCTTCCCTTGTCTGACTTGGTCCACATTTATCTGGATTTTCATTTCTTCTTCTACTCCTCTCCAGTGCAGAAACACAAAACTAAATATATTGCTTTTCAGCTTATTTTCCATTATTGGAAAGTCAAAAAGACTAACCCCAAAATGCAAGCACTCTTTTTTTGTTCAAATAGTTTGGCCTGGCTATCGGGAAATTGGTATGATATGAAAATTAGTGCTGATTAGTCTGCCCTGTGATTTCCAGAGGCCCAAGTTCTGGGCAAACACAAAAACCACTACTCAAAGTTACCATGAGTCAGAAATGTAGCTGTCATGTGTCTCCTCTCCACTTCCTTCAGGAGAAGGTGAACTAGTCAAATTTTCATTACTGTAAGGAAATACCCAAGGCAGGCCACTTTATAAAGTAAAGAGGTTTATTTGGCTCACACATGTGGAGGCTGGATCTCCAACAGCAATGGATGGGCTAGGGTGAGGATGTCCTTTAGCAGCCTCACATCTTGGTGGGAGCAGGCATAGATCTCTTTGTAGTCCCTTTCCTCTTCCTTAGAAAGTCACACTAAGTTTCCACCCTCTAAATATCACTAATGCGTGACTTTGGGAATTAAACTCCTGGGTGAATCCAAGGAAACAAATAACACTGAAACCACAGCAAAGGTCAGCAGGAGAGAGACTACAAATCACTATTCTCACAACATGCCCTATTGAATAGGTCAAACTGCAAGTGGTTTGAGGGAATTCTGCATCTAATTTACACCACAGACACCCAAATAAAGAAATCTAAGATTTAGAGAAGTACTGCAGTAAAGAACATTGTTTCATTTTTGTTTAGCTCTGAGATTGCTACTTTTCTTACATTGAGGACGTTTTTTGTCTGTGTTCTGGACATATGTGAAAGCTATTAGCCTGTGTGCGAAACCATTAGTAAATCAAGCATTAAGAAACGATTCTCTGGATCCCTTTGGATTAAGAACTAGGGCTAATAGTTATACACCTGAGATTAATAGACTTTAGATTACCATACATTTCTAGGGCAAGATTTTCTCATGTTGCTCTTCTCCTGAGACTTCTAGAAGAGGTCTTGTTTATACCATAAGTCTATGTTTTTCAAGGGTCTCCCTCTATAAACCACCTCCGTCCTACCCTAAACTTCAGATTCTGAACTCAGCAGATCAATGTTCAAATTTTAACTCTATTTTACTGGACATTGGGCAATTAATTTACTGCCTTTGAACCAAAGTGTATTCATCAATAGAATTGAGATCATGGTTTTTCTATTAGCACACTCTAGGACAACAATGTAAATAAGGGTTCACATTTCAAGTGCCAAAATTCCTGAAAATTATGCAAAAGCTCACTCCTTCCCTGGCCTATTTCTTACTCAGCCTCACCCTCCCCAAACCCTCAAGCCCAGAGCCCAGAGCCCAGAGAGCACCGTGCTCTCCCTGGGTCTACCCATCACTGCACACCGAGGGTGGGGACAGGACAGAAGCCAGCCACGAGCTCTAGATGTAATGCCAGGTGTTACCCTTCTGATTAAGAATTTCCAGGGAACTCCATACATCTTCCAAATCTAAGCCATCCCAGCACAGAGAGTACAGGAGGGAGAAAGAGAATTCAGTAATTTTAGTCTGGCTAGACATGGTAATTTGAGGCAGCCAAACATAAGCAATGATTCCCTCTCTATTTTCCAGGACAGATGTAACACACACATACGGAGAGAGAGAGAAAGAGACAGAGAGACACAGAGAGAAAGAGAGAGACTACAAACATCCCCTTTCCTGGAAAGATCAGTTTAGCTAATGCAATTCTTGCCCATAATTCTGATACAGTCAAATGAATTCCAAACAAGGAAGTAAGAAAAAAAAAAGTAACTAGAGAAAGGAAAGCTAAAGGAGAAGAGAGGAGGGGAGAAAGAATTGAAGTCCGCTTTAGAGTCCTCCAAGGCTCCAGCGCCCTCTCCTCCTGTGTCTCGGGCAGAGTGGTTGAGCTCGTGGCACCGCCCAGTGTGCATACATGAGGGAGCTACGTTGGGTGAAGCATGCTACTGTTCATCACGCCTTCATCAAGGTCAGGAGCGACTCTGCGCGAAGCCAGGACTGAAGGACACGCTGTGGTGAGGTGGAAGAGGCAAAGGCAATGCAACCATACTTTAGACATGAACAAATCTGGAAGCCATTCAAGTGTTGTTTTGCTGTTCATCATCTGGACCTCTCAGACGCAGCCTTGCTCTGGACTCTGTGCTTCAAGACAACCTGTTTTCTCAGATTCAGGCCCAACCCAACGTCTCTGTGTCTTGGGGGCAGACACCGAGTGTTCTGTTTTCCACTCATCCTCGGCTTCAAGGGAATGGGAGAGGACAGTCCACGTGTCCTGCTGCCCAGGTCCCTGCTCTTGCCAATGAGCAGCAGAGACAGCATCCAATCAGTCAACTTGGTTATTTCACATGGCACGTTTTCCAAAGGTGGGTCACTCTCTGGGTTCCAGCAGCCATCTTAATGAAACTGCTCTCTGACCCAGATAACAGTTTCATTCATAATGACGGTGCAAAATTTATCTTTCTGAGAAACAAACACACACCTCATAGTGGGACTGAAGTCATGAATCTCACGAGAGGAACGAACTATATCATCATTGCTGTACAACCTCAAGCCTTGGAAAAAGAATTTGACAAGGCAGGATATCCTGCGCCAGTAGATAACACCTCATGTGAAATATGTGCTGCATGTGACACAGACGGCAAACTAGCCGCCCATCTACTCACGTGTACTGCGATCTGCCTGGTCGAGTCGTATTCTCACAGACGGTCTTCAATCAGGCCATCTGCCTGCTCACTCCCCCACATTTGCTGACACCTTCTAAACTTTCACTCCTGCCTGGCCACATCTTCCCACCCAGACGTCCTTCACGGAGATTTCCATGACAGTCTCCTTCGCACTGCTATTTACACCACTTCTCTGGCTCTACCTGCATTTTTTTTTAATGTCACCTGTGCATATTTTGCTTTGCTACTGAGATAATAAACTATTTGAGAGTGGAGAACAGAAATCAAAGGCCATTGTGTCTCACCCCAAATGCCTCGCACGGTGCTAATGCCGCCACTCAGCCACAGAAGAGTTAGTCATCACTCAGTGGGCTTCGATCTCATGGTCATCTAATTACATCCTGTGAATTACACAGGTAGAGAGAGACTGCTCTGTCCAGGCTGCTGGCAGACACCCTGCAAATACAGTGATATGAACTAGATAACCAGAGCCCTTGACTAATTACGGGGTTCAGTGTGTGCATGTTCCCATAATTAATTTAGAGAAGCAATGAGAGACTCACCCATGCTAATACAGTAGGAGCCGCAGTCGAATTGGATTCCCCTCGGCATTTCCTTTGAAAGCTTTCATGGTGCAACCACCATCCTTTAGACGACATTTATAGGTATGTCTGGAACCTCTGAAGTGGAAATTATGATAGTTGTTCTAGAAGCACTGATAGAAAGATAATTAAAAATAATTAACAAGAATAATTAGCAAAGGGCCAAGGGAGGAGAGCTTTTATTTCATTGGCTAGTTTGATGTGATTAAATGCATAGAGCACACAGATAGAAAAGGACCTTGATAGGTAATATGAAGGAAGAAACCATCATTTTTTATGTTATGTCCTTGTTTTTCTCTTCTGCTGGAGAGGCGGTCTCTGTGATTCTTAGTGTCTTTGAAAAATGTCAGCCAGCATCTCTCCCCACATCTCTACCTCTCACCGAAGACGTAACCACACGGCTCTAGTGTGGATGCAGAAGGGAACACCAGGGTCTGCCCGCTCGGCGCTCCTGGGAGCTGTGTACTGGTGATCACCGAGGCACCAGCTGACAAGCAAAGGAAGAAAAAGGCAAAGACACAAGACAGCACTAGGCATTCACATGCTGTTGCGTATTGAGCTTTCCTTCCCTAGGAACAGGACCAGAGTGTGCTGGTGAAAGAACAGAAGCACTCACATTAGCCCCTCAGCTGCTCCCAGCACTGATTGTCTTATAATTGGACAGACAGGATACAGTTTCATCCCGTGATTTCCCTGTTACCGGGAGGCTGTACGCATTCAGGAGAGGTGGGTCCACTGTGGACAGCAAAGCCCCCAGTTAAACAAGGCAGCCAGCCGGGAGTTGCACGAACCCTGCTGTGAGTCAGACCCCAGGGAACCATCGCCTCTCTCACGGGAACAACAGCTTGAATGGTACTCACTGATACTGACCTGTTCGCAGAACCTGACCCGGCCCACAAGCTGCAGACAGTAATACAGGTTCACTGTGAGAATTACACGAGGTCCTTGAGAAATGATGTACCAGTAAGCTATACGGTTTGTCAAGGCCCGTGGGGTGAAAGTCACAGAAAGCTAAATGGTGAACCAATCCTCGCCTTACATTTATTGAGACTTAAAAAACATCACTAAATGTATGATACAGCTACGGATATGGCATCAGATGGAGCCTTTTGTATATTCCAAGGGTCTGCATATAGTAAATTTCTTTCATTTACTTGTTGCTTATTTTGTCTGTTTGCTTATTTTTAACATATACAAGAAACCAAGCTGTCTCTTAGACCCCAGATATTTGTTAAGGCATTAACAAATATAATTAGCACATCATCATTTAATGCTGTTTTCCCAAAACTTGACAGCCCTACAGACTGCAGAGAAGATATAAATGAAAAAAGTGAATGAAGGCGTTTACGGTGGTCATAACGGTTTTCAGGAAAGAGTCTGTGACAGTTTGGACTCTTCAGATGCGTTTTCAGAAGTGATTTGTCTGAAGGACATCTGGAATGGAAAGTACAGAAGACAGCAGCCAGTGGCGCGAGAGGTGTACACACGGCACAGCCAGCTGAAGGTGGCAGCACAGAAAGGGAGCGTGGCATTTGCACAGATCCTCCGGGGAGCCGCTGTCCCCAGTGCTGAGGCTCCCTGGGCCCCCGAGAGGATGGCAGGCCTGAGCCCTACCTGCAGAGCTTAGAAGTCACAGGGACTCCCGGGCTCTGTCGGCACGACTTCATGCATTCGTCTAAAAGCTACGGTCCAGCGGGGGTCCTGCGTCAGTCCTCGCCTGCTGAATTCATAGTCTGACGAGAGAAGAAGGCACTATCTCAAATTGAACTCAACATTAGGAAAATTTTGTATAGATTAAAACTCCAGTCACCGTAGGCATCAACGTCTCACAACAAACAGTGCAGATGTTATCTCAGAGACGGAAACTGCAAAGAATTCTTTCCCTCTAAGGAGGAGAGTTCGCCCTTGGCGGTTTCATGGAGTTAATCGCACTTCTTCTGAGTTTTTGTCACCTTGTTCTGTAGAACAACTCAGTAGCTCTAAAAACATCCCCAGTTATATTTAATGTGTTAAAACCAAGAACAACCGTCAAAACTGTCCCTTTCTCAAAAGGCTAAAACAATGTCACCGAGCTTTAATTACAATGCCTGGCACATAATACTCAAGTATTTATTGATCGAACAAATGAGCAACAAAAGGCTCCAAGACAGAAGAGAATGAAGGAAGATTGAAGAGGATAAAATATGTTTCAGAGAAACAAAAGGAGACATAATAGAGTCAGGCATGCAGGCTGCTTCCTTAAGCTGGTATTTTTCATACTGCACTACAGTCCTGCTGAGACTCCCTGTCAAAACATCCACGACTGTCAGAAGAGAGCCAGCAGTTGGAGGATTTAAGGCTGACTACCAATGCGGTGCATTAGCATGCGAAGCAATTAGGAACCTCTGAAGGGTGTGCACATGATAGGCTGATGCTCTGCGTGCCAATCACAACCCTGAATCTGCAAAAGTCAGACCTGCAGCCAGACTTGGACCCTTGACGCAGGACTCAGAAATGGTACTGGTCGGTACCCTTTACCCCTGGCCACTCAGACGACAGAGTTGCAGGCCTGCACCTGGCCCCGAATGGTCACCACTGCCATTCTCGTCTGTTACTGGCCAAATGCTATGGCAGGGTAGTTTTTGTTGAAGTCACCATAAATGGATGACTTCTAAGCCCTCGTAATCTCTAATGCTGCCAAGTGACCCTTCTTCCCATCTACATTTACCCTTCGCTCCCATTTTCCTCTGGTGGTCCATACCCCACTGTGTCCACGCTAGCTCTTCTTCATCATCCCCCCATGGTCGCATGGCTTCCTAGTCTGCAAGGTAAATAAGATAATTCTCTCAGTTTCTTCTGCCCATCCTCATATCACAAACATTCCCATGATTCTTTCCTCCTTCTTCCCACTTCTCTCCTGTTTTGTCCATGCTAACCCTTCCACTCATGTCTCACCCTCGATAAGTCGCTCATCAATGACCCCTCTCTGTAGCTTTCTATTGCTGTAACCACACACCTGCAGTGATCAACTTAAAAAGAGAAAGGGTTGCTTTAGCTCACAGGCCCATCATGTGTGATTGCACCACTGCTTTGGGCAGTGCCCCTCAAGATGGGGAGGTGGTACAAAACCACTTAGCCCAGAAGCAAGAGAGACAAAGGCAGAGCAGGTGCCGTGGTCCCCTTCAAGCGCCAGCCCCCAGTGGCCCCGTGTCCTAAGGTCCCATCCTCCCAGCACTGCTTCCCAGGAGCTGAGCCTTCACCCTGTGGGCCTCTGCCGGCACCTGACGTCCAGAACACAGCACCTCGCTTCCCCAGGAGCCAGCAGGGTGTAGCTCACAGCGCTCTGTGAGCAGCATCAAATTTATCTTCTATAAAAGAAAAAGCAAGAGAGTTCTATAACCCCTTGATGATCTTAACCTGTGTTTTAAATTCATTGCCAGAAATATTATGCCATTTTAATAAAGGATTTTCTTAAATATAAGCCTAAAGATACTAATCATCTTAAAAGAAGGCAATGGCTTATTACTGAACAAAATACAAATTCTCCAGGATGGCACACCAGGCCCCTTGAGAGCTCCCCAACTCAGTCTTTCTCCCTTAGGCACCTCATGAAAGCCTCTTCACTGGCCATTCATTTCCCAACACTGACAATGTGTTTTGCTCTTCCTAGAACAGAACCTGGGTTGTAAAAATGGCGGTCTTGGGCAACGCTCTTCAGGGAGAGAGTTGGGAAAGACAGCAGGATGAGGCCCGGCCCGCTTGCTGTAACCGGAAAGAGTTCTGAAGTTTTCCTGTAGGCACTTAATGGCCAAAGCCCTGCAAACTCTTTTAGGTTCAGTATAGCTCACTCTACACAAAGACAGACTGAGAGAGGACAGCGCAGTGGACCTACAGGGTCAGGTGGAGTTGGTGAGGGCCTGAAATCAGTCACAGCAGTTGAGACACGATCCCAAACAGACC
>PVJO010017846.1:0-38138 GCA_004026905.1 Hystrix cristata | reverse complement strand
TCACTGATAAGTACATGTACAACCTCAAGTAACTTAGTTAACCCCTTTGAGGTTGCCTCAGTTTCCAAATAGGTAACGTAAGAATACTAATCTAACTTCCTCACAGGTCTGTGGTGATGACTAAATTAAAGGCTCCATATAGGACAATTAGCACAGTTCTTGCTATATAGCAGGTATTCAACCAATGTTAGTTGCTAATAGTGTTAAATCCTTTTATCAAAAGTAATATTTTAGATTCAGTGAACTCATTTTGTGAGCTTAGGTGGGAATGTTGGCAGAGAACAGAAAAGTAATGATAGAATTTTTCCTCTCTTCTTTGCATTCTATTATTTGGGACATGAAGTTATGTTTTCCATACATTATAAAAAGTTGACCTATATGGCCTATAGGATAAAATGACAATCCCTCTGTGTAGTCATCAAGACCTTTATTTAAGCAGACATCTGCAGCAGGCATAAAGGAACCCTTACACATTGTTGGTGGGAATGTAAACTAGTACTACTGCTATGGAAATCAGTACAGAGATCCCTGAAAAACTAAAACTAGAAATTCCATTTGATCCAGCTCTTCCCCTCCAGGTATCTTCCAGAAAGAGAATAAGACATACTATTACAGTGATACATGTACACTCATGTTTATAGCAGCACAATTCATAATAGCTAAATCTTGGAATCAGCCTACATACCCATCTACAGAGGAATGGATAAAGAAATTGTGGTATTTACATACAATGGAGTATTTCTCCGCCATAAATAAAGGCAAACTTGAGTCATTTGTTAGAAAAAGGATGCACTTTGAGACCATAATGTTAAGTGAAATAAATCAGACATGGAAGCTTAAACATCACATTTCTCCTACATGAGAAACCTAAATTATAAAAAAAAGTAAAATCAAAGATAGATAATAGGAAGTAGAGAGTTAGATCTTTCTTAGTGGGAAGTGGATCAAGAGATGGAGGGAGGGAGAAGAAAGGGGGGTAAAAGGGATTGTTATGGTTTGTATCTGGATGTCTCACCAAAGCTTCAAGGGCACATACGTGGGCTTTTAGGAGGTGAAGGCTGGTTGAAGGAGGTGGGTCACTCGGGGCTGGCCCGGAAGTGTGTCTCTTCCTCCCTCCCGCCCTGCGCTGTCTCTGTACTGCTCGCCATCGCTCCATGAGCTCGTTCTCCTTCGCCACACGGTCCTGCCTTAGAGCTAGTCGACTACAGACTGAAACTGCTACAAGCTGTAAGCCAAAATAAACTTCTCCTCCTTTAACTTGTGGCTGTTGGGTGTTTTGTCACAGCAATGAGAAAGTAACTAAGGCAGGGAGAAAAAAAAATCAAGACGTGTTATGTACATGCACCAATGCCACACAAGGAATGTGGACAACACATACTGCAAACATGTACTAATAAGAAAAAGATGTTGAGCAAGCAGTCTTATGAACGACCCAGCCAGAGTTGTAATCTGTTCAATTTCTAGACATAAAACTGGTTATATTGTCTAAACCAAAAAGACTTCATTTGCTTGAAAAAAAAAAAAAAAACAACTTCCTAATCAAAAAAATCTGTTTTTAAAACCATTAAGAGCAGGACATAAAAATTCATGGAAACACAACGAGGCAACTTCAACATGTCCATTGGCCAATTAAAAAACATCATTATCTATTCTGTCCTTGTTCACCACTGATTCACGTAACAATATTTATATAGGCTCTGTCATGTTCCAGGTCCCATTCCAGGTTCTGAGGGTCAAAGAGCAATTCTCATACCCTACTGTCTACTAACTCCTTCTATAACTCCACCAGTACCCGAAGATTTTATAATGGGGGCCTTCTTGAGGGTGAAGAAGAAATGTCCTAGGTCACAGATCAGTACTGAAGCAGACTGAGGATGAGCTACCACTCATTCTCTCCGTCTGAAGTGGCCTCGCTCTATCTCAAACTCCCTTGGGAGCCATGAAGGGGCCTAAACTTGAGGTTCTGGGTTGAAGAAAACAATGTATTGATTTGGAAAGTTACAAGCCTTCTCTAGTGACGTTGATTCTGTTTTGTAAAACAGGGTATTTGCCTGCGACAGCTCATGTACAAGGCACTACTTTCTAACTACTACTCTTAATGGAATCCCAAAAAGAGAGGGGCTAAACCAGGAATTGGCAAAATTTTTCTGTCAAGGCCCAGATCATAAATGTTTTTAAGTTTTGCAGGCCATATGGTCTCTGTAATAACAGCGCAACTCAACCACTGAGGTTCAAACACAGCCATGGGCATAAATGAGCCCATGACCAGGGCTCTGTTCCCATAAGATTTAGCACCTGACGGCTCCTTTCCCAGAGAAGGAGAGAAAGTAGGTCATACTCATCTTAGCATCCCTAGAGCTGAGCAGTACTAATACGCGACAGACGCTCGGGTTGGTGAATTCCGTGAATTCGTTAGAAGGTGTGTTCCTAATGATCAGACCATTGCACTGAGGTCAAACTTCTTTACCCAGAATAGGGCTGAAGATGAAAGCCTCTAACTTGAAGCTTTTCTCTCTCTGAGAAAAGTCCAGGATTGAACTAGATGAGCCCCAAAATCCCTTCTAAGTTTGAAAAACTTGAGAAAAAGACAGACAGCAGAAACTAAAGTCCCTTGAATATATCCTATATTGCAGTTCCCAATTCCAAGTTTAGGGAGACTTTAAATATCAACTATGTAAGACATCATTCTTCTGTTGATTTGCAGGCTGGAAGATGGTTTCGTATCCTACTGATTGAATCCATCGTTAAGCCGCCATGGCTGAAAGTGCTGCACCATGCCCGCTGCGCTTATTTAAATTGTCAGCTGCTCTCCAGAGAGAATGTCCAGTGATTTCCTGAGCAAATCACCCATCACAGCTTCTGACTTGCATCACACAAAGCAAGTTACTTGTTATGCCAACCAGGTGAGTTCCCATGGCTAAATATCAACAGTGACAGTCTAAAACATCGCTCGTTTAGAGAGTTTAGATTTTGATAGAATGGAGAAAGAATATCTCATCATGCTCCTTTTAGGGAGAAAAAGAGGAGAGAGAAAAGCTGAGTGAAAAGGCCCCACAATCCTCTGATTACTGAAGCTGCAATAACCAAAAAGGTGATATATAGCAACTGTCATTATGAATAAAAGAATCCCCATCTGTTTTAGAAAAACGTTAAAAGCAGAAAAGGTGAACTAAATGCTTTTTTACACTTTATGCTTCCTCCTCATTTTTCCTACACTCATGGAAAAAAATCTCCTCTAAGTTAGAAGTAGCCCTGCCTGCTTGCTGGGCCAAGGTCTCTGCAAAACCTCATTAAAAGTTTTTTTCTGTAGAAGGAACAGGACAAGCATTTGAAAGGACAATGAGGTAGCGGGGTTTGAAATGCACTTCTTGCATCCACTCCATTCTCTGGACTTTGTAGTCATTCGTCATGGGGAGAAGTGAAAATCTTATTCTGTGGGTGGATTGTGCCAGAAGAAATATAGAACACGAATGTTCCACATACAGTGTCTGGCCTCCAACCTGACTGGACTCATATTCTTCAGCAAGTTACTTCCGCACTCTATGCTTCAGGTTTCCTTGTCTGTAAATTGGAGGCAATCACAAAGCATGCGGCATGGAGACAGTGTGCAGATTAAGTGATAATGCAACTCGTCAGTAACAGACCCCAGCATGTGTAACGCACAGTCCTTTGCTGACAGGTGAATAAAAAGCATAATAATTTCAGGACATTTTTATTAATTTACATCTTGTTTTCCTACATCTGAGGACAAAGATCCTTTAAATTTTAATAGCTTATCTATTAATATATACAAAGTTGATTTTTTCTTTTTGGTCAACCAGTAAGAAAATCCAGTAAAATAAATTTATATTCTCTCTCAAATTCCCCAGAATGTCATGTTTCAACAAGATGGCTTAGAGAGGAGATGACAGTTTGATTAAAAACTTCCACTAGAAAAATTGCTCTATAACTTAGGGTCCCTAAAGCACAAGCAGAATAAGCCAGGTGGTGACTGCCCTCTAACAAATATAAATGACACAATTGTTTACTTGGTACAATTTTAATTCAACCTTAAAGCTCTTTACAGTCAGTGTTGGTAACTGAGCCCCTCTAATGGAGGATTAAGTGCCCTGAGGCAAAAAAGAAAAAAGATATTTGTTCTGATATTATGCAATCAATAAGTGCTGGAAGCTACTAAACTGCATAGTGACAAGGTTCTGAGAGTGTGTGTATAAAAATACAGATTTCTATTTCAGCCCCATATCTATCACTTTGGCTTAAAATATATGGGAGAAGTCAATATTAGTAGTGAGAAATCACAAGTGTTATTTCATTTTGTTCTTTTGTATGATTTTAAGATAAACTGTATCTGCTGAATAATTTTTCTAGAGAGGTCAAATTGAATTAAGAGTAAGGTTTTAAAAATGCTTTGCTGAAACATTGGTCATTTAATTGTATCATTTCTACTCAAAGCTCTTGAATATGAACATGCATTTAATTCTGTAAATTACTGAACCTAAGTGCTTCTGTCATGCAGCCACAGACCACAGGAGTCCAACTTTCCATTTAGAGACAGGCACTGCTCTGTCAGTAGAACGTGTCTCCCCCCGAGTGCCTCACCTTTGCAGGGGCTCAAGGGCTGGGTCACTATTTCATTCATATTTGGTTCAGGTCCTGACCCAGACGGACTGTGGATTAAAATTGTTATCCTCTTCCTGTGGTAATGAGTATGCTGAAATACCAACAATCTTTACTTCCCCTTGGGGTCAGGGATAATAGCAGCATCTACTAACCTCTAAGAAATTGGGTGATTAGTTTTTCTGTCTTTCACTGTCCTGGAGCTATAGTTCCCCACTACTGTTTCAAAGAAGTTTTACCAAGTGTGTTAGGGCAGCACACCTATGTGGTGCTGAGAATCACACCCTGCTTTTTTTTTTTTTCCCCTTCCCTTTTATGGAGCATAAGGCTTCTACCTCTCTTTACTTAATGTAAGTAATCTTCCTGCTTAAGGGTTGCTGGCCAATACATGCAAAGGAGCGGCACTAATTTCTCCTTGGCATTTTCTTTCTATTAGAGGACCTGAAAATTCCAGCTTCCCATTGACCCGATTTTCTCAACCTCATAAGGCACAGGGCAATGATGCATAGTAACTAAAATAATAGACAAAGGTACCTGATAATTTGCCAAGGTAGACAGCAATCAGACTGTATCTGACCTACATTATGATAGACACTTACTCTGCTGCTGAAATGTGCAGCTTTGAATGCCCCCAAGTAGCAGATTGTAAAGTAACCAACCTCACTTGGAGAATTGTCTCCCTGTATAGACTTTCACTTTCTAACCTCAGGATTCAGAAATCCTCACATGCTTGGCCATTTTTGAAAAAACTAAACAAAACAAACAAAAACACATGATACTAATGAACAGTCAGCCATCACACCTATGTTTAAATCAGGAAAATTCTATCAGAGAGAGAGAGAGAGAGAGGCAGACAGAGAGACTCTTGGGTGTCACTGGGTGTGTGCCCAGGTGTGAAGAGGAGATGAAAGGCTTTTCTTCACTCATTCAGTTCACTTCCCTCTCTGACACTGGGACATCTTGGCACGCTGTGTGATTTTGATAGTTAAAAGGTACATATTTTTCTTTAAACATGCCTGCTACACTGAGCCAAGTATTTCACTGATACTCTGCTGAAGAGAGTACTCTTACCCAATGAGGGGGAAAAAACTACTGTTGGTGAACTTCCTGAGATACAAAGATCCTTAAGGGGATTTTAAGGATAATAATAATGATGAGAGACAAACTTCATTTCATTTTCTTCTTTATAACAGAACTATTGTATGAGATGTTTCTTTACTGTATTTTTTTCGGTAGACAGTTTTCAAGAACTGGAGCTGAGAGACTGTCCACTGCTCACTTTATTCAAAGAATTTGTTTCTTTTAGAGGACTTAAAATTATACGCTGTTCATGAGCTACATTAGTGTCAGAGAAACCAGACATACCACATTAATAACATAAATTTCTTGTCCACAGATCTGATTTTATCTTCAGAAGCATCTCCTGGGAGAGCAGGGGAACTTTGTAACCAGTGGACTAGCCATTGGCAGTGATCGATGAATTCCTACATGGGCACAGCAGGAGTTCATAGGGTACACTGATTTAATTTGTGGATGACAGGAGTCTGGAAAGGATAGTAAAGGCATTGGCTGATGAAATTAGGATGCAAGAAGATTTTGATAGGCTAGAGTTATGGGAGAAATCTAGCAAGACAGATTTTTAACAGTAATGGGTAGATGGTCCAGCACTTAAATTATTTAGTTATCCTACTCCTGGGTATGGAGCCATAAGAAATGAGATAAATATATCAAAGAGATACCAGCATTATAGTATTTATTGTGGCACTATTCACAATAGCCAAGGTAAAGAATCAGCCAAGGTGTCCATGGACAGGTGAATGAATAAAGAAAATGTGGTATATAAATGCAATGGAATATTATTCAGTCATAAAAATGAATGAAATTCTGTCATTTGTGAAATTCTGTCATTGTGCAATATGAGTAGAACTAGTATGCTATTATGTTAGGTGAAACAAGTCAGGCACAAGAAGATGAATTCTGCACATTCTTACTCATAAGTGGAAGTTTAAAATTTAAAAGAGATAGAAATTAGAATACTGATCACAAGAGGCAAGATAGGAAAAGTAGGGCGATGGAGATAGGAAGGGTGCAGTGGGTATCAAAATATTGTTAGGAAGAATAAGTTTTAGTGTTTCATAGCATAGTACAGTGACCACCGTTTACATTAACTTATTATCCATGTTATAAAGAGCTGGAAGACAGGAGTTCAGATGTTTCAAATACATAAAAAATGATCAGGGTTTAAAGAGAAAGAAATGCTAGTTTCCCTGATTTGGTCGCTACACTGTTATTATTGCACTGTTTATTCCCCATTAATATGTACAATTGTTATGTGTTAATTAAAGAAAAGTAATTAGGACTCATGGTGCTTTGGTGGAGGTTCCTGGTGTGATGTGGTGGTGGCGGCGGCGATGGTAATTGTTTAGCGGCAGCAGATGTGCAGAAGATGTGCAGATATTGGTTAAAAGCTAGTTCGGGGAGAATAGTGAGGCTGCTATAATCCAGTGAGAGCTCAGGCTGAAGAAACAGAACTAAAAACAGTGCTCAGTTTATATGATAGTGGCGTGGGTTGGGGCAGTGGGCAGGAGTTAGTGACGTCTTTCATTTTCAAAACTCTTCCTCCTTTGTTAAATATAGCATGTTCTCCAGCACCTTCCTGGGTGCATGGAAATTTTCACATTTGACTTCTGAAAAATGTCATTTCTACCCTGACATTAAATGGTAGGCTAAGTAGTAAGTTTTAGGTTGGGAATATTTTCCTTTATAATTTTAAAGTTATTCTAGCCATTATTTCCTGGCTTTTAGATTGCTTTTAAGAAGTCTGATAGCATTCTAATTTTCCTTTGTACAAAACCTGTTTCCTTTTCTTTCTCTCTCTCTCTAGAAGTTTCTTCTCTTTGTACCAACAGTTTTGAAAACACATGAACAGTGTTGTGTTGGGCTTTCTGAGATTACTTTTATATTGACATGTTCTTTCATTCTGAGTTTCCTGAATTATTTCTTTGGTAACTTCTTTCCTTCCATTTCTCTTTCTATCATTATTATTATCTTTCTTCCCATTCTCTTATCCAGGTATTTTTTTTTTTTTTTTGCCAGGGATTGAACTTGGGGTCTTGCGCTTGCTAGGCAAACACTCTAACCACTGAGCTAAATCCCCAGCCCTATGTTTCACTTTCTACGAGATCCTTTTATGTTGTTGTTCTCTAAATGTTTTAAAAAATAGTATTCTGTTCTTTCATGAATGTAATATCTTTTCTCTGAGGATACACCTTGTTTTTATCTTTTTTGCTCTCTGCCTAAACTCTGTTTTATCCTATTTGCTTTTGGTCTTTTTCTTTCAATGTTTATAAAGTAGGAATAACAATACCTGACTTTGGCCATTGCAGGAAATAAAGGAGGAAGTGTAAAGTGCCAACACATAAAACCCACAGAGGGCCGGCTATTAGCACACATGGCCTTCTCTCCACCTGGTGAAATCACTATTGGGTTGGTGAATGGGCAGAGGCAGAAAGACCCTGGTAGGGGCAAGGGGAGGAGATTCAGTGGCAGAAGTATATGTGGGGGAAAATGCCTTCAAAGTCTTTTTCATCTCTGATATTCCACAGTTTTCTTGTTCCCATTTTTCAAATCTGGTCACTCTTGAAAGTTAATTAACAAGACATGCAAATTAAAGAGCAGCTATAATACTAATTAACATTTTGATATCAACAGCTCGTCTGGTTCTGAACATGTGTAAATCACGACATTGGCATCTCTGTAGCTGACAGAAATTCACACTGGAAAGTTGCAATGATGTCTCTATCAGCACAGACCCGAACGGCATGGAAAGGACAGCTCTGGGCCTCTTCAGCCAGCACAGGTCCTCGCAGGTCAGCAGACCAGTGACAACCATGCGCACTGTCCGGCCTGTCCCGGGTGGCAGGCCTCAGGGACAGGTGTCAAGCCCGAACCAGAGGGTGGTGCTTCGCCTGCCCACACACCCCGTCCTTTTCGATTGCAGGACGCTAAATCCGTATGTTCACAACGTAACAGACGGGCGTCGCTGCACCTTGCGGGTTGAGCGCGAGGGCTTGTTAAACACGTGGCTGGTGGTTCTCAGAGCAGACACTTGTGCCGGCACAGGAGTTTCTGTGGAGCAACACCAAGCAAGTGTGCTTTGCACAGCATTAACTGAAGACCTGTACCTGAGTGTTGGGGGTCACAGTGGCCCTCTGTGCTTTTATCACAGGGACAGAGGATCAGGAACACAGAAGAATCAGGAAAGAGAGAGTCAGAGACTCAAAAATAACCCGAATTGCCAGTATGGATGTGTGTGTGTGTCTGTTTGTAGTGAAGGTTCTGTGAATTGAATTCAGGGCCTTTGCACTGAACTACATTTCCAGCCTTTTTCTTTTCTTTTCTTTTCTCTTTTTTGAGACGGGCTCTCACTAAATTACTCAGGTTGAGCTCAAACTTGGAATCCTCCTGCCTCGGCCTCCTAGGATTACAGGCAAGTGCCACTATGCTCAGTGCATTATGGCAATTTTTGTACAGAGTCTGATGTGCTTTCTTCCTAATACTGTACTTCCTTTATCCATACTTTTCAACTTTCACTGCAGTTTTTGCTCTCATATGTTTATTTAAATGGGACAAAGCTCTCAATTTTAAAAACTGAAATAAGAAATTGCATAGGTCCATGGACTTTAAGTCCTTTTCTATTCCTTTTCTGATTTGACAGAGTAATATTTATACTAGTGAAGAACACTGAGTGTCACTCCATGGTAGCATATATACACAGCATGTGCAGGGCTCTGGCTTCAACCCCTAGCACGACACACACAAAAGATTGATGTATCATCACGTTATTTTGGTAACAAATTATCAAGTAAGAAAAACAATCAGAATTACTTTTTTAAAAAAAGATTTGGCTTAACCAGGGTCTTTGTAGGAAACAACTTCCAACTCAGATGGTTCAAGAGACTTTAATATAGGAACTAGTTACATAGGAGTAAGCAGGGGTATCCATCAAGGGGCGCCGGGGCTCCTGGAGGCAGAGAGCAGGGGAAACCATTTCTATCTCCAGGGTTGGAGGGGCCCGCGGTGCCAGGTAAGCTGAGCCCTGGAGGAGGCTCCACTGTTACCTCTCTCTGGGCAGGACTGGAGCTATAACCAGAACCCCGGGCCACCAGAGGGAGGGAGTGGTAATAGGCACCCTGCCTTGGTCTCCCGGTGAGGCAAGCGTGAGCTCCCTCTTAGGCTTATGCAGTGCTGCGTCATGAGAGTGAATACCTCCTTCGCCTTTGCTGGGGGCCGTTTTCTGGCTTCAGCCAAATCCCATCCCTCACCTTGGCCAAGCCATGAGGCCACGCACATTACGGGCAGGGACACATTCTGTGATGTTCGGTCTCTTGGGGCTCACAGAGGAGGTGTGGATGGGGAAAGGAGGAGGGCGGATCTTGAGGGGCAAGGAAGAGTCATAGAAAATAATAACACCATTATTTTCACAGGTCATGGCAACAACTTCTAGTCCTAGGGCTCTTACAATACTCTTTTGTTTTTATTACTTTTCAAGGACAGATTCTTGTTAAAGAAAGAAAATAAATGGTTAATAGTCATTCACACACAAAAACAAGTTTGATATTCTTCTGACTATTTGCAATTTAATATTTCATCACATTAGCTTGTTGGAACTAGTTCTATGGGAAAAGAAAAGGAGAGGGAGCATCTCTTCTGTTTCTTCCTGAGCCTCCTTTTGTTCATTAGGAAGGCATTTTTAAGGCCCAGCTGTGAGATTTCATTAGTCCAGCCAGTAGAGCTCAATTTTACTGGCAGAAATGAACACAGGGGTGCATGAAATTTTACTAAGAAAGATGAAATCAGAAGCACAGGAACTTATTCTTCCATACATTCAATGCCCACTTTTTTAGCAAAAAAAACTTACTACTTCCTAGCAATCACTGTATGTGTGATGGTAAGGAGAGGATGCCTAGGTGGGCTCAGTGGTCAGCCACATGTGGCCCAGCTGTGCCATGTGGGTCCACAGATCCTGCCATCTAGAGAGCCCATCTACAAGTAACTGGTCCCTGTGGACCTCAGGAGTACTACCAGGCTGGTTGAATGAATGTCAAGTAATAAATCAGAGAATACCAAGAGCCTACTGCACACACTATTAGTTCTGTGTGTGTCACTGACAAGAGTTCTAAAATATAGCGGTAACTTGAGAGGGAATTCTTTTAGAACAAAGTTCTTCTGTATAAAATCAGCCTCACTGCAGAAATTGCTGCTGAGAATTTTAGTCTCTTTGGTAGTGGTGGCAACAGCTGAGAGAAACACGGCTGGCAAGCATCGCACATTTTCCTGTGTCAGCCCCGTTAGGCACATTGCAGGCATGCTTCATTTGGTGTGGCTGTGTACCACGAAGCAGGCCTTGTGGGATCCTTTTGTAGAGACATAGAAAGGAAGCTTGTCGGGGGAACGTTTTGGAGCCCAGCCCGCCGCCCCTGACCTCAACCAAGCCACAGCAGAGAAGAGCTGATGAGACTTTATTTTTACTTTAAAAAGTATTTAGGAAAAGATATTTTTGTATGTAAATGCAAAGACCATTATTAAAGGACATTAGGAGGATAGAAAACTTTCTGAGGAAACTGTAGTTTTCTTCTATAAACGGAAGCAAAACATACAATTTTTCTCATTTTCTTTTTTAATCATTTGGGGGGGAGAGAGAGACAGGGAGAGAGAAGAGAGGTTGAAGAGAATGGTAGCTGGACAGAGGACCCTTCCAGGTGCTAGGGATTCAGGAAAGAGCAAGATAGACACAGTTCACCTGTATGCAGCTTCTAGAAGAATGGAAAGATGTCTACAAAATATCTATGGAAATGAGTTCACAAAATGCTGAGTAGAGTAAAACAATTTCTGGATTAAAAAAAAGAAAAAAAGTGTATGTTTGTAACTGCAAGAACATTTATCAAGACTTTCTAAGTGGCAAAATAGTAATTGAATCTGCTTACGGGTATCATGTGAATATTCTAGAATAAACTCGTGCTCATGAGTTCTTAAGGCAGGGACTGGGTCTCATTCTTCTTTGTAATGAATTACAAAGGCAGGGACTGGGTTTCATTCTTCTTCTACCAGACTGGTGCCAGGTAGAACTGGGAACAGGGGGTGGCTGTTAATCCAGAGGACAGCCTGCAATTTCCAGTAAGCATAGACTCCAGCAATAACTCTTGGTGTCCGTGTAGTTGGAGGTGAGTACTGCACAGTATTTCCATTTGTCTTACTGGATGGTTTGTTTGAATGTGTTGGGTAGATTCATTGTGTGATCCAGTTATACTCAGAAAAGAAAATTCTGACCAGGACATGAGGCTGTGATCCAGTTGAGTAGCCAGAGTTTTGGAATGTTTGCCCTTCACACTGCTATCGCTGTTACATTCTGCTGATATGTGTTAGGTGTCCTGAAAAAAATGAAGATAGCAATGAACTAATAGGACTGTTAATAGATTTTGTTGCTTTGTTGAGTTCCTCAGATTATGCTATTAGGTATAGAACATTATTTAGAAATTGTTAAAATACATAATTTTGGTTCGTTGATTTTATACTATGCATACCCATAATGTGTGTTATGGAATTGTTTTATTGGCATGCAGGCTTTTTAGACCTTGAGAATAGCAAAGAACAAAGTGTTATGTATGCACTTGCTGGGATGTGACGGGCTCTGAAATGTAGTTCTGGCTTGGACAGATAAGCCAGTCAATTTAAGTTATATTAAATGACTTTGCTTTTAAATAGAGCTTTAATTTCAGCCTAGTTGGAAAGGGGCAGGGATGATAGGGTGAAATTTAAAGTCCTTAACAATTTCTTTTTAGGACATGATTTTCCAGATTTGGGTTGGGAGGCAACACAGGATGATCTATTATAGTCAGTGCTTCGGGGGCTAAAATAGCATCTTGGCCATTTACATCAATCCCAGACTTTCTCTTTCCCAAGTCAGGCTTTACCTCATTTCCTCTTATGTCTAATCCCTTCAAGCTTTTATAAAGCTTTTGTTTTCAAGTTGTTTTTAATTAACATATAACCTGAAAGTAAAAAAAAAAAGGCAAATAATAAGCATGTACCTCAATTAATTAGCATAAAGCAGTCACGCCAATGTAGCCACCATCCAGGTCACAATCCAGAACAACTGCTGGAACCAGCACCCCATTTCACCCCCTGCCAATCGCTTCCTCCTCATTCTTCCCTGAAGATAATCACTCTCTTGATTTCTGACACTGTGGAGTATTTTTCACCTGGTTTTGAACATACATGTATTCATTCATATAGTTATGTACAGCTAGAGTGTGTTCATTTAATTTTGGAACGGTATTCTTCTATTCGTAGACATTAAGCTAATTGTGAGTGTTATGAATCCTTCTGCTAGGAACAGTTACGTCCATGTCTTTTGACTCCACACTTTTCCGTTGGGTAGACATTCAGAATAGAATTGTTGGATCATATAGTATGCTTGTAGTCAACATTACTGTGGGATGCCAAACGGTTTTCCAAGGTGGTTCTATTACTTTAAATTTTACCAGATGTACAAGAATGCCACATTTTTGCTAATGCACAGTCTTGGTCTTGGCCATTCAGCTTTCTGGTGAGTTTAATCTAGTGTTTAGTGGTGAGTTTAATTTGCATTTTTTGGATTACCAAGGAGTTTGAACACCATATACTGTACAATGTTTACCAGTCACTTATTAGAGTCTCTCTTACTATTTTTATCTTGTATTATTTGCCAGTTCCATTGCTTTATAAGATTTGTTATAGTCTATATATAAATTATATGTGTTGTGTGATTTCTCTCACTATGCACCATTCCTTTACACTCTCTTCATAGTCCTTTTTGAACTAAAATCCTAAATTTTAATATAGTTCATTTTATTAATGAACTTTTCATTTGTTGTTATTGCTTTCTATGTCCCAATAAATATTTAATTACCTGAAAGTTAGAAAATATTTTCCAATACTAGCTTCTCAACAGTACATTATTTTATCTTTTACATTTAGGTCTATAAGTTTTCTGGAACTAATTTGAGGGTGTGATAAAAGATAGGATTTCACCAACTTTATTGGGCTTTACCAGAGCTAAGAAGATGCTTGCTTTTCATCACTTAGAATTTTTATCTTATATCTATGAAAAGAGATATTTTAGATGCATTTAGAGAAATTTTTAAATCACATATCACTCTCCTGAGTTAATACAATGAAAAATGTAGGCAATAAATTGATTAGTGTGTGAGTACCCACAGCTTGGCCATGCTGGCCTGCCTGGATGCCATAAAAGGGCTTCCTGTTTTTTAGATTCTGGCTCCCCAACCAATGGGGAGCACTGGAGGGAGACGAAAGGCTGGAAGCCCTATGAGGATGGGTGCTATTTCCCCAGCAACCTCCTTTCCAAGCCTCTTCACTCTGTTGGAGGCCACACTCCAGCCAGCCGCACCCTCCATGAGGTTACCTTCTCTAAGTCTGATTATCACTCCCTCTTCTTGTTGCTTCAAGTGAAGAGGTGGTAACTGCTCTTTGTCACACTGGCCCGAAAGCACTCCACTATATCTCGCTGGCTTTCCTGACCAAAGTTTCAGATGTTGTCACTTTATTAAGCCCTCCTCAATTTGCATGTTCTACCTGGTCCCTGCTGGGACCTTGTATAATGCAGTAATGACATTCTAAAAGTAGTTTCAGCCACTAGAAATTTTTCAATTCACTGTCACCAAAGTCCATGTTTTTCATTATAACATCATCTTCAAATCTAGGCCACCAAGAACATTAGAGATCCTGCATTTCTTAAGTAACAGCTTCACTATTGTGTCTAGAATTTTCTTATGTGTGGCTGATGCCCATTTTGCAAGTTTTGATGTACAGACCACGGCAATCACATAACAATAGCTGCCCAGCCAACAGCAATTGTAAAATGCTTCTTGATTTCAGAAATTTAAATATTTTTAATAATGCATTTTATAATCAATGAGATGCTATAACAGTAATCAGGAAAAGTACAAAATGCCAAGGTCTTCAAATAAGATATTATTGTCCTCAATGCCAGTGGTAATCCTTCATAGCAGATACTGTCTTTTGTATACAGGAGGAAAATCTCAGGCTTGAGTTAAGTACTTTGCTCAGGATCACACACCTAGGTCACACACCTGGACAGTGGCAGAACTTGGGATTCCAAATCAAATTAGTCTAATGCCAAACCTACACTGACCCACGTGCTCACATGGCTATGTGGCCACCTGGAGATAGTGAAACATCAGGGTCTGTTCAATCAATTGCTAATGGTCTGGCCAATCTGTCTGGTTCCTCCCTGAAACTCCCATTCACCTACCTCAATTCTAGGTCTTCAACTTTAATGGTTCTGTCACCTGCCCTACCAAATACATCGTCTATAAGAGTAAAGACTGATTGGCCATGATATTGTGTCGTTCACATCATGTGACAGCTCTAACAGACCTTCGGCCAGTGTGACTGGCGTCCCTCCAGCCCAGTGGATCCAGGCGTGCTCTCCCTCTGAGTGCGCCTACAGTGTCCACATCCGTAATGAAAGCAAAGCCACATTCCAAGCAGCCAGCAGGGCAGCAACTGCCTACGTGAAAATATGAGGTGAAAAACCCCGCAAGACTCAGAACATCAGGAACCACCAGCAGCCCTGCACTCACAGTGTCCTAAGTGACACACCAGAAAGTTTCTGCTGTGGGATCAGAATGCAGCTTCTGAGGAATTGGTGAGCACCGCGGAGCAGAATAAGCACGTTTTCTCCACCACTGATGGTACTCAAGCCTCACACTTAAAAAGTGCAGTACTCTCAGTCATTCCCAATGCACTTGAAGGTGCCTTTGACATTTTAGGGGGAGGGGAGAGTAGGTTATGCGCACTGTTGCTCCAGCTCAGATCTGTGAGTAGGCAGCAGGAGCAACTCCTGGAAATGTATTTAAAATGCACATGCTTGGGCCCTGTTCCAGATCTACTGAATCAAAAACAGTGGGACCTGGTAGTAAGGGTTTTCTCAAAATTCCAGGTGATTCTTAAGGACACTATAGTGTATGAAGCATAGGTATATAATCTTTTGAAAATGTGGGATTTATGGCGACCTCAGTGTATTTGCCATTGAACCTAATTGTTAGACTGTGATCATTAGTCATGATATGTCAATTTCATTGGATTAAGAAAAGTCTAGCAGACTTAGTACACTCCTGGGTGTGCCTGGGTGGGTCATAGAGGCATGACCTTGGGGACTATACGTGGTCTTTTGCCTGTTCCTCTCTGGCACTGTCCCCCTGCTCTGCTTCCTAGCCAGCATGAGCTGAGCAGCTTTGCTCCACTATACCTTTCTGCCATGATGTTCCTGCCTTGGACCTGTGGACCAGGGACTGAATACCCAGAACCATGAGCCTAATAAACCTCTCCTTTAAGCTGTGGTTGTCAGACATTGTGTCCAGCAACAGGAAAGTTGACTAAACATAGTCTAATACATAGACAAGAAAATACATATTCATTTTTATGCATTATATACACCAAAGTACATAAAGTTCATTACTACCTCTTCTCCAATCCCATGCTTTGGACATAACAGCATTTAAAAGTGTGATAGGAATCCATTCACACAAATCTATGTTTATTTGCACATAATTAAACATATATATTCCTATATGGATTTTTTGCATTTTCTTTCCTTTCGCTTGCTGTTTTTACAAAAATGTGATCATATCTCAATACACATACTACTTTACAGTCTGCCTTTTCCATTTAATGTGTCATAGATATCCCTCCAGGTCAGCTCATGTAGTTGTACTATTTTCTTTTCTTTAGAAGTTGTTAGATATTCTGGAGTATGAATGAGCTGTATTATAGCTAATCATTTATTTGATAGTACAGTATATTTTGGGGTTCTCATAGAGGATAACTTAGCAGGTTCTCATTATGAAAATAATTTCTGGCCTTGGATCTGACTAAAAGACTGAATTTGAAACTAAAAAGACAGATATATGAGAGTATGTTTACTCATAAAGAAGCTAGAAAAAGTGCCTCAGCTACTGAAGCTAGACCTCCTGGTCTTAAAACATTCAACAAACATTTGTCAACTGTGGCTTAAGTAGCAGGCACTGTACTGTTGCTGCAGACTCAATGGAAGACAAAATGGATGCTATCTGAATCTTATGGAGGGCATTCTCCAGGGGGTAGCAGAAGCACAAAAGGCACCCATAATGCAACATAATCAGCATCAACAGAGGTGCCAGGAGAGGTAGTGCAGAGAGGGAAAAGGGCACCCAACCTTCCCCGGAGTGTCACAGAGGCTTCCTGGGGCAGATGCCAGTAAGCTATGGCCTGTTGATTGAATGGGAATTATTCAGATGAAGGAAGGCTGGTGCTCACAATAGAGGGACCAGCATGGTAAGTCTGGAGGGATTTGCAAATATGGACTACGAAGGAAGGAGAGATCCAGCTAGAGCAATAAGCAAGGTACCAGCCTGACACCATGTGAAGGTTTCCCTTCTCCTTCATTTACCACATTCTATGGGACTATGATTCACCCAAGAAAAATGGACTTAGTCAAAGAGAGATCACATGTCTTGAGGACCTGTGTGTAGGTGTGTCGGTGTCATATGAATGAGACAGAAGAGATAAGATTTAAGCAGCTCCCATGAATGAGAGCAGAAAAGAAAATGACGAAAGAGGCCTTCTGAAAAATCTACCCCCTTCTCCCCCTCCTCTCCTCTCTTCTCCTCTCCTCTCCTCTCCTCTCCTCTCTTTTCCTCCCCTCTCCTCCCTTTCGTCTCTCTCTCTCACTCCCTCTTTGGTAAAACCCTATGCCAACACTTTACAGACAACCACAGAAAAAGATCTCTAATGTTTCTCATGACTTCTCAGTTGAACCACTATTTGCATGAGAAAGTGCATTGAGCATGAGCCAGTTATATTCAGGTTACACATCTATTATCTTCATTCTGACCGCCAACTTTTGCAGTAGCCAAAGGCCAAGTGCCCCGTCCCAGGGCAGGGAGCCACTTAATGAGAAAGGCTGCATGTAGGCCAAGGTGTGGCCTTCTCATGCCACCCTCACCAGCCCCTTGCAGAGATAATATCCTCTGTCACCACCCCCAGAGGCCCGCGGCACGGCCTTAGCACGGCACAGTGTGTGGCCCCCACGACAGCCCACAGGACAATTACACCACTTACTTCCTCTCATCTGTCTCTAGAAGAATTCCTGCAGTTCCCTAACTCCATGCAGCACGTCTCAGAGTTCTGAATACAGCCTCTAGATCTTTTTCTTGTGTGTTGCTAATATGGGCTCATTACGAAGCATTGAAACAATATAGAAGGGCACACCGTGTGCAGACTGTGGAACTCACTCCTTCCCCACCCTACAGACAACCAATGTGATGTCTACATTGCTAGAGTTATTTATATATGCATATACAATATGCAGTATTCATAAAAACGAGATTTTGCTATCTATTCCATATATAATTGCTTTTCTTCAAATTTAACGTATCAAGGGTATCTTTTCAAGTCAGTACACGCAGAGCTACCTTTTTCTTAACTGCCGTTGTACCGATTACCATAATTTAACTGATCCTCTGTTAATAGACATGTAGTTTTTACTGCCAACTTCCTCTATCAGCAGTTTTATAGAGACGGAGACACATCTACAATGTATAATGCAATCTAATATATGGGCTAAATTCCTCATAATGGAATTAAGCCCCCAAAGGAATACATTTAACACCTTTTCCCACCCGGTTTAGACTGGGTATTTTCAATTTATTCTTTAATCTGTGTCTTGTTTAATCGAAGAAGTTCCTCACACCAATGTTAAAACAAGTATTTCTATATTTTCTATGCAGATTTGGTTTTGTTTATGAATGCAGATTTTTAAAATCAGGGATCAGCCAGCTTCCTGCCTTCACAATGCTTTCATTGGAACATAGCTACACCTGTTTGTTTATGTATTGTTGAAGCCTACTTTTGTACTGCAATCGAGGAACTGGGCAATTACCTGAGTCTGTACAGCCCCAAAATTTAAAGTATTTATCATGTTGCCTTTCATAGCAAACATGACCAAACTAATGCCTAGAATTTAGCTTCCTGTTTGCTTTTGTGAGGCAGGAACTTAACTTTGTCTTTTTAATTGATATAAAACCATTCTGAAATTGGTCGTATAAAAAATTCCTGTATGTTTATGAATGGTTTTGTTTTGGGTTCTATTTTATATTATTGAGTGACTGTTCTTGTACTGTGTTAACACTACACTTTTCATTTCTCTAGTTTTATACTATGTTTGCCCCATAGTTGTATAGCATTAAGTTTTTATGTTTAGTAGGGCAAGTCCTTACTTGTTCTTTTTCAAAATGATTTTTATTTTCATTTTTATTCCCTCAGATGAATTTTAAACTTTACTCGTAAAGATCCCAATGTGGTTGGCTATCAGTATTTCATTGATTTTAAACTGAGAGAGAACCGAAATCTTTACAATATGTTCCGATTCCAACAGGCCTCGTGTCCTCACCACACTAAATGTTACCATCTCTTTAAATCTTTTCCAGTGAGTAAATAATAAGGGTGTTTTATTCTAATAATTAATAGAGATAAAAGTAGGTATTTTTAGCTTATTCTGAGTTTTCATCAGCTTTTTTTCAGATGACGTAACATCTGTAACTGATGAATGCAAAAAACAAGAATTTTAGTACAGCACCAGTCACTCCATTTCCTTGTGGGAAAAAAAAAATTTCAGTGGAAAGACACGGGTCTGTAACACAAGGTCTTCAGGAAACATCCTCCCTGTTCGCTCCGCACTGCTGCTCCAAAAGGCTGCTCCATCTACCACTGCCTGAATTAACTTTTCATCAGCTACGTGCCGAGTGACGAGTGCGGCAACCTTTCCGGGTCGAGCGAGCCCAGGCCCGCGCGCCGCAGGTCCTGCCTCTCGGTCTGGCTCAGACCACCAGCCCACCGGCCTGCTCCTGTGCCGCCCTTGGCTCCTCGGACAGGAGGGCGCAGTGCCGTCCCTGATAACGGCCTCCAGGTAGAGGCTCCCGGCCCTCAGCCCTCCACCCCGTCAAAGCCCCCTGTCGGCTTCTGTTCTGCAGCTGAGCACCCGCACTCCCCAACAGAGATCTTCCCACCCGAGACAGACCCACAGCTCACTTTATCTTTCTCTGCTCCTTTTTATAAAGGCTGCTCACAGTGGTCTCTCTCTGGGAAAGGGACTCATCACGCTTTTAACCATGGTAGATAAAGTGCCCTGAGCACCCTTCACTGGGTATGTATTATCTGCATTTGAACAGGACCATATTGTGTTTGAACATGGAGCAGGCTAATGAGGAGGGTATTTTGGAGAGAAAGGGTTACCTGCTACTGCCCAGCTCACATTTACTGCTGCCGGTGAAGAATTCATCATGTGGAGCACTGGACTTGGAGTCAGAAGAAACACATCTGAGCTCCTGCTTTTAGGCAGGCACTTAACTCTGGCCTCTTGGCCTCCTCACCTCCTACCGAGAAGAATGGATTGATGTTTGACTTTGCAAGGTGACTGGCTAAATCAATGACATAAAAATGTCAGTGTTGCTTAAAATAGCGTGTGTCAAAACTCTGTGCAAGAGAAATTTGTAGTTGGAGATGGTCAAAGTGTGATGCCAGGAGCTCATTTCCTCACGGGCCTCACACCCAAGGCCACTGGGGTCCCTGCAACATGTGAGTTGCAGGGCAGAGCTGAGCGCCGCTGTAACCGGTACTGGGCAATGGCTCTTTCCTACAAAGGGAGCTACTGATAGACGTTTCACTTTGGCTTGTCCTTGAATACGTAACAGGGATAATGTCATCAAAACATCTCCTGAGGAATATCTCCTCCCGGCAATTTAGTTTTTAACACAGCCCCTTCTGCCATTAATGTTTAATGGTTCTAAGGAAGGGGCGGCTGAGTGCTGCTCTGGACAAAGGGTGATGACGCTGGGGAGAGGGGTGGTGGATGTGACAGCAGGCATTTGAATAGGAAGCAAGAAGCCCTTTTGCCTTAAAAGAGAGCAAAATATAGATGAGGTCAGACTATGTTTCAGATGTCGCTGCTTTTGAGGGTCCACTGGGTGTGTATGGAGATACAGGAGGAGGAGGTGAGAAAGGACAGGAGGATTCTCTTCTCAAACCTGTGTTCAGAAATAGAAAGGAAGAGCTCCCATAATTCCCTTTGCTTCCCGAAGGCCTGAGTGTGGCGGGAGGGCAGCAGAGTGTGTCTGAGCAGCCAGCTGAATGGGACCAGGCAAGGGTCCATGGCTCAGCAGCAGAGCGCCACTGAAGGCTCAGGCAAGCGGGATCCACCATGCTTGGACCACCCTGAGAGAAGAGGTAACAAGTGACTATAGCCAAGAACAACCCAAAAGTAGATGGAGTGAGGGCAGAGGCCACTGTTGCCAGACACCAGTGGGAATAAAGTGCAACTTCTTTGGAGCAAGAGGTCCTGGAGAAGGGCAGCACTTCAGTCAAGGGTCCTTACTCAACACCAGGTGCTCCTCGCACTTAGGTATCTTGGAAGGAGGAAAGGAAACCTTTGAAAGAGAGAAATAGTCCAGATACGCGCTCAAGATTTAGACTGGTAATCCACATGAAATGAGTCAGAGGAGACTGAGTGATGGTTGATTAGCTAGTTTAACTCTCTTAGCCATCAATAGAAAATTTAGTTCCACTAGGAAGGAATGAGAGAAGTTACTTTTTTTGGGAAAAAAAATAAAGTAAAATGTAGTATGCGCTACAAAGAAATATCTTTACTATGAGTGAGAAAAGCAGCCCACCTGTAACATTTTAGCAGATCCCACTCAGAAAATACAATACTCACAATGAAGAAGGTCATTTTTAGTTCTCTAGGATAAGCAGTTCCTCTAAAGAAACCTCACCTTATTCCTTCAGGTTATAATTATTATTTCTCATTTTGTTAAGGGAATCCACCAACCATTTCTGGTAGGGACTTATACCAAGAGCAAGAATAGGCAATTCCTAACACGTTAATGATTTTTCAAATACTTTTTAGCTCTCGATCCTGTGGAATACTAATATAGATTTTTGTCACACTGAAAAAAATGGCCAGGGAAATGGCTGTCTTTTCCACTTACTCCTCTCCCTACCCATTGACAGGGGAGATGTGGGGGAATATAAGCTACATCAAAGGAAAAACCTGTAGAGTTATGCATGCATTTCTATACAGCCATTGTTTCTTCTTGCTAAGATCAGATTTAATGGATATCTAAAGTAGTATCCCTTCCAGACCTTCTAAAGACAATGAAAATCAATGAATTAGAGACATCCTATAATCTATGACTCGGAGGCCATGAATCCCAATGTGTGCTGAGTAAGAGGACAAGTCAAGGTCTACATCTTTATTGACCTTTTTTCCCATTTGGGTCCTTAAGGACTCCAGATTTCTAAAGGCCAGCTTTACTATGTACCCAAATTAGCTGCTGAAATTCCTTTTTGCAAAGCCATTTCAAATTATTAGTTTGACCATATATATGTCTATTTTCTCTATCTTTGGAGAGAGGGAACTACAATTTATTAAGCACTTACTTTTTGCTAGATATTTTGCCAAGTATTTTATGCAGTTCCTGATTTTATTCTAACGTTGTACAAGTTGTTGGTATTATTATTCATTTTTCCAGTGTATGAAACTAAGGAAGGAAGAGACTGTGCCTTGTCCTCAGCCATCCAGTAGGGAGGAATGGAGCAAGAATATAGCTGTAAAGTACTTCTTTTCTATATCCCATGCTTCTTTCGGAAGAGCTCATTTTCTTGCTAATCTGTGGTTTCCTTAATTATATGTGGTATAAATTTATGCACATCTTCCATTCTCTTTGATGGCAGCCTTCTGGATATACTAGTCTGAATATATTTGTAAAACTTCAGCATATTTGTAAGAGATGTAGGGGCTGGCTGCCATTTTGTGCACATATAGGACACGACAATGAGGAAAGAACCAACATCTATGAGATCCAGTTGAAAAAAGTCTGGAACTAAGATGATACAAATAAAATACATCATTTTTAAATGCAAAACTGAGTTCACAAAGAGGAGATGAACTATCTAAATACTAGAATTTAAAAGAGACTCAAAATACAAAGATCAGAGTAGCCATGCTCATGCTTTATTTTCTTTAAGATACTGTTGGGAACAAGTTCAAGGATGATCAGAGCTGATTTAAAGCCTACATGAAGGTGATACACTGAATCTTTAGCCCAAGTGAAGTGGGGAGGTAGACCTGAGATTTCAGCATCGACATAAGATCCTCAAATCACTGCTTATTGCACATGTAACAAATAATGAAAAGATAGATTATTTGAAAAATACTACGCCCACTGGCTTAACTTGCTGTGCCTAGGCTCTGGGTGAGGGAAAATCCTCTGCAGGTGTAGGGGCAGCCTTCTGGTTGATGGGGGAAAAAATAACTGACACCCGTAATTTAAAGGATTTTGGCTCATGGTTTCAAAGATTTCCATCCACGATTGGCTCCAAGGCAGAAACATCATGGCAAAAAGATGAAAGAGGAAAGCTGCTCAACTCATGGCATCTGAAAAACAGAGAACAAGGGAAAAGGGGCAGAAGGGAAGGGGCCAAAGCCCAAATATATTCCTCGAGGACCTGCCTCCACGACCAATCCAGACATACCCAGAAGTGTGCTTTACTAATTTCTTATGTGTATCTCAAGCCAATCAAGTTGACGATCAAGATTAACTGTCACAACAGGCAACTAAAACTCTAAATTGACCATCAAGTAAAATTAAGAGTTAGATTTATACTGCTCCCATAATCCAAGAATCACCAAGCAAAGACATTAATATAAAATGGTTGACAAGTCCTTTGGGACACCTGACAAGTATAAACAAAACTATTCTGAAGGAAACTCTCCAATTCAAGCCATATAGACTTTCCATGAGAAAAGGAACACAAGAGATAAGTTGGAGTAAGACAAAAACACCTGTGGGGGTGGTAGAGCCTCAAGCCCCTGATGAAGAAAAAAATTAGAAACGGGAAGAGATATTTGAATAAATTATTCAGGATACAGCATAGATAAGTAAATATATGAGAAATGGGAAAGAGATTAAAAAATTTGGAACATATAAATGAGACTGTATATTCAATAAAATTTCAAGAACAAAAGAATAGAGAAAGTAAGACAGAGGCGACATTTCAAGAGATAGTGGCTTATCAAAAGATGCAATCCTTAAATTTAAAAATAATAAATTCTACAAAGATACATAAAAAGAAACATCATATCTAAACACATCATCAAGAAATTTCAGGCCACCATGACAAAAAAAAAAAATTCTTAAAAGCTACCACAGAGGAAAAGAGAAAATCAACTATAGTGGGAAAAACAAAAAGACAGAAAACTAATTCGAATGACTACAAATTTAGCAAGATCAACAATAGAGGCTGAAGGTCAATGGACTTCTAGCTGCAGGGTGCTGACAGAAAATAACTGCAGATGCGGCCATCTAAAGTGTTGTTTCAGAGTTAGGGTAAAGACATTTTCAAAAAATACAAAAGAGGTTATCATTTCAAACTGCTATCTAAAAATACTATTAGAGGATGTACTTAGAAAGAAGGAATTTGCTATCAGAAAAGAAGAATACAGCGGAACCTCAGTTCATGAACTTAATTCTTTCCATGATTCTGGTTGCAAATTGAATTGGATGAAAACTGAATCAAATTTCCTCATAAGGTCAGCATTGAACCTAATCATTGAATTCAACAGAATACAAGAAAAATAAAAAAGTACAGAAAAGGCATGATCGACATAAAAAACATAAGAAAATAAGATAGCAGAAATGTATTTATCTTTCTAGGGTATCAGTAATCAAAATTAATATATAATCTAATCTTAAGATTTAAAAAGTTTTATTTACATTTCTATTCACAATTCAAAATAGCTATATTTTGTTACAAAGGATACCACTAGGACTTAGCAGCTAATAAAGGTTAAAGGTAAATAGATGAACAAAATAGGTAAATATCAATTTTTTCAAAGCTAGTACAAGCTGAGCTCCTTGATGCCTGTACTCCTAGCACTCTGGAGACCAAGGCAGAAGAGTTGCAATTTGATCCCAGCCTGGGCAACTTAGTAACTCAGTGAGATCTTGCTTAAATAAAAATAAATAAAATAAAATAAAATAAGAAATAAAAACAGGTTGTGTATGTATCTTAAGTGTGAAAGCCCTGAATTCATTCCCCAGTACACAGGAAAAAAAAAAAAAACTAGTACAGCTGTATTAATATTACACACATAATATGTCTAATATTAATACAGCTGTACTAGTTTTGAGGACAAGGTAGCTATTATATGATACAAGATTCCAGGTCTTTCTGATACTAAAATCTACATTTTAGCAGTCTAATGCAATGATTTAAAATCTCTGTAGGTAAAAAGTGTAACACAAAGAAAATGTGTAGGTAGGAAAACTAGCCTGGGCTGGAGTTTTAGCACCAACATTTACACTGTGTTGGCTGTATTGGTTTATTTTACTTTAATTCTCCGTGGTGTAATTTCCTCATCTGTAAAACGCAGCCAACAATATCTCTCACTCACAGTTTGAGTGAAGGTTAAAAAAATTAAAGTAAAAAAAAAATTAAAGTAAATAAAAGACCAACTTATGCTGGTTGCTCAACAAATGTTAATTCCTTCATAATCTATTTCATATCATAAAAAGAAACCTGCAAAACTTACAACTTTGGAAGGCAAACAGCTATTTCAGATTTCAAGTTGAAGTCATTTTTCTTATAAAAAGCTAATTATCCATGAAATTAAATATTTATGCATTCACAGAACCAGTGTATTTATAATGTTAGAATATGAAAGGGGCTGGTTGAGAAATTCAAAACATTCTTAATGTCTTCACATCTACTGTTTCTCCATCATGGTAATATTTTTTAAATTACCTTTTACAATTATCTAAAGAGAAGCATGTGCTGTAAGGTCGATTAGGAAGGCAGCATGCAATTGAACATTTCAGATGTAAATGCTGACAGCTTGGTGAGATTTCCACTTATGAGGACCTTGATACACCAAGCATTTTTCCCTTTAAGATAAAATCATATATGGTGGTTTGAATCCCAAGTGGAGTGACCAACTGTCCCCATTTGCCTGGAATTCAGGGTTTTCCCAGGATGCACAAGTTCTGGTGCTAAACCTGGGACAGTCTAGGGGAAACCGGAAGGGTCGGTCACCCCTCACCCCAGGCTAACCCCGAAGTGATCTGCCTACATAAGTCACAAATGCCAGAGCCCTTTGTGACAGCCCAGCCAAGGCTGCTGCACTGCGTTTGGACTCTTGACAGTCACTGGGCTCCTCCTTTGGAAAGTAGCTCTAGGATCTAGGTGGAGGACAAAAGAGAAGGATCTCTCTTACTATGTATCACTTACACCCCAGAGGAGAGTATTTGCACAACAACACATCTTCAAAAAATGACACTTTGAGTATTTACTCTTTTCACATTACTGCCCAAAATGAGCTGGTGGTTTTCAAGGGTAGAGGTATGAGTAGCCAGAGGGGATCAGATGCTGCCCTGTCCCCACCATGGCCCTTAGTCTGCAGAGTTTAGACTATAGAGCTCACTCTGAGCTGGATGACCAATCACTGCTGCCCCGGGCAGGGATTTCAGAATTCCAGCTGGAGCTCTGCTTAGGCTTATAAGCAGCCTCACTTCTAGGAATTAATATAGTTAATAATGATCTTGACATCCACAAATGCAGAGCAGCCTATTCAACAGCTACCATTCACCAAATCCAATTCACACGACATGTTCTACGGCTCACATACACTAGTGCGAATGGTTTCAGCCTCCCTTGTTCTCCTGTAGCACTTACTTTATGCTTCTATTTAAACTTGATCGTGATCTGTCTTGTAATAAGTTACTTAAGCATCTGTCTACCTCTTTTATAAATGGCTAGGTCTGTAAGAGCAGGGAAACTGTCTCATTCACATGTACGTCACCCCTAGAACCTAGCAAAGCACCTGTCACAGAATGAGTATTCAGTGAGGGTCTCCAGAATTGATAACGTCCTGGAGACTCTAGGAACTCATCAGATATCAGCTAGTCCCATTTTAACGCAGTCAATAATCCAGTCTCTTAGGAAGAAAGACTATATTAAATGTGCTCTGCCTGCATTGCTTATTCTTGCACTAAGTTCCATATACCAGTTAATTCAGTCGGTAGCTCTCGTTTAAAGTCTTGGCAGTGATAAAATAGTTGTCTTGTAATAAATAAAATTCAAATTATTCTAGGCCACCTTTAATTGAAAAGTCGTTTAAACAATGCTATTCTATCATGAAGAAACTTTTCAGGTTGTTCTCTGAACATCGCATGTCTTCTGGCTTCTCTGAGACCACCCCAGTCTCTTCAATCAGTTCCAGACTGAACCAGGTCTCACTCTGCACCTACTGTGTGTCAGGTGACCAGGTCAGCAGTATCCACATGATTCTCTCCCCCTAACTGCAAAACATTTCAATTCTGCAGCATGAGAATGAATTTAATTTGATAGCTATTACTCAGCACGTTTAAAAATGAGCCTAGACAACACATACAATTAATTATGTTATTCCATTTCAATTTTAAAAAGAGAAAAGTTTTCTCTGTGATTTTGCACTGAGCTAATTGTTCTAATAGGCAGAAGAAAGGCAATAATTTTGGTTGTGGCAATATCATAATCTTCCCACCCAGAGCCATAATAAAAGACTATTCCACTGAAACACCTCACTCAAAATATTATTTTCCTTTATGATGATAGAAAAGGTACAGGTTTCGTTCTGAGCATTGTAACTTATTCCAGTGCTCTGCACGGAGGAGCAAAGAACCATTTTCTATTGGATACATAGCAATACATAACCCTATATGCACAATGTTTGTACATTAGAAAGACAGAGGAGGGTTGATTAGCTGCTTCATATTCGGATTTCCTGTCATCAGTAATACATGTAGAATCTGCAGGTGGGTGCAGTTTGGGAAGCATGTGCAAACCTGCTATCTTTACTTGACCTACAAAGCACTGTGCCGTGGTGTAGAAGCCCCTTGCCAGTGCTGGCTTTTCTTTATATCTGTGGTCTGTCCTGACCCAAGGCAGGGGAAAGAGGCTAGAAGGTACTGCAACAACTAAAATATTATTAAACAAATAGTCTCTCTCCCCTTTTTGAATTAAGGGTGGAACCAACCTTACAGCATTTATTCTTTTCGCTTCTCAATATGTCCATAAGATTGTGGTTAAGATAGCTCAGGCTGAGAAATCTAATCTTGGTTTGGCTGAATGAAGAATATCAGTAGAGCCCCTGGCGTTGGAGCCAAGTCTCTAGGAATGGCAGGTGGAATTAGGGTGGGAAGAGAGGAATGCTTGGAGAAAAGAGTTTGGGAATGGTGTTGGATTTTATCTCAAGTGCGATTTTCCTCTTAGAGCAGTAAAATTCAAAGTTTTAGGGATCAAGAATATCTCCAAAGTGATCAAAATATGTATTTCTCTCTCATAGCTTCGTATCTTCCCTCTCCTATTTGCCATTTGCTGTGCATCCCTCAAATGTCAGCTCAGGCCTCGGCTGCCTTAGGAAGTCTGTTCTGCCTCCCACATCTCCCCATCCTGTGATGAGTATCCTTCCCTCTTCCCATGAAACCAGGTACCACTTCTTGTTAGGGAGGAAGGAACGATCTTTGCCCTTGAAATAAGAAATATCAGTTTTGAGCATATTAATCTGAAGGACTTACAACATATGCAAGTACTAGCCTTGGTCCACAGAGACTTCAGGCACTGTGCCTTATTCTCTTTTCCTGTTTCCTTCTCATGTGTGAGGAGCTGCTTCTGACTGCTTCATTGCACCACATTGAGCTAATAGGTAGAGACACTGTCAAAAGGCAACATTCCTTCACACATGTCCCTTCTCTTCTTCCATTGGTTGCTAGATGTGACTGCCTGGCCCTTCTTGTCCGTATGGCTATTGGTTAAGTGAATTTGGGAATCATCTCAAAGACCTCCTTTCTTGGTCATTTTCCACCAAGAGGCTGGATTTCATTTGGAAGCGGGGCACCTTGGAGGCACAGGCCTCATCCAGGTACCCTGGCAGCCTAATAAGGAGACTGCATTTGGCCTCATCGGATGCTTGCCCGCCTGCCACTGTGTTTCTCCCTCAGCAATTGATTAGTTAGAGACCCCCTGCCCGGTCAGGAAGCTGCAAAGGGTAGCATGATGAGTGGGAAGATTCCAGAGCCTACCTGTACCTCTACATCTAACACTTCGCCTTTGCACTTCCAACAATGCACTGTAATCTGTCTCCCTCACTAGAAGGTAAATTCACTAAGAAACTATTATTGGTGCACATATCCTCAGGGCTTAGTACAAAGTTCAATATGTATTAGCTCAAAAATGTTAAGTGAATGAATGAATGAGTCTGTCCATCCTTCGATCTGCTTCATCCATCTAACCTCCAGCCATTCTGCATCAGATCGTGTCAGGCAGAGCTCTACGTACTCTTTCCACGAGCTGCGCCTGACCCGCCTGTGTTGAGTCCAACCAGTCAACTCACCCAGAACTTCCACGATAATCACATTCTCTATTAAGGCTTTTCTAGCTAGTTCTGCTAGAACTCTTGCTCAATTAGTTTCATCTCTTGCTCAATTAATTTAGTCCTTTGTTATTCTCTAATTTAAATGTGCCAGAGTTATGTTCTTATCTGAGTAATTTAGGACCTGCTCTCTACAAACTTATCGTGGAAGACACCATGAAGTGCTGTCTAGTCCCACTACTTTGAATGAGGTAGGATAAGTCACTCATTTTTCTTATGCTTCAGTTTCCTCACTTGTAAAAACAAAGGGATAATCATCTGCCTCACTGTGACATGCGCGTAATATATATGCTAATTTGTTTCATTTATACTACTACTTTCTCTTAGAGTTCATTGAAAAGAGAGTTTTGTGCTATTATCTCTTTTTTGTAAGAGAGTATCTTTTATGTCTATGTCTAGTACTCTGAAGATCATGATACACAGTGTATAAACTATTCTTATTATCTTGGTATTTTGTTATAAAATTTTATTTTCACATAAAATAAAAAAATAAAAAGACAATGCCATCTGCCAGGAAATTATGCATAACTCGTACTTTGCAGAATATAGACTAGAGCCAAGATCAGGGGAGACCTTAGTAAATGCTTACAGATTTGCTTGGTAATGATTATGCTGTTCACAGGCCTCTCATCAGTGAAGGCTGAATGTAGCTCACTGTAACTCTAGTGAAGGTTATATTGCTTGTTTATTTTTGCAGTGACAGGTAGGTGATCCAGCACTTTTCAACCTTTTCCAAGGATGGTCAGCAGACTGAAATAGTTGAGAATTACTACAATAGGAATCACTTGGAATGCAGTTTTGCATTTTTTTTAAAGTTTACCATCATTGTATATCCTAAAATTAACTATTTATTATGGATTTATAGTACAACCCATCAAAAACTTTATCCTTTTTTTTTAATTTACCAAGAAAATTTATTGGTACATTGTCGATATACATAATGATCACATTCATCATAGTTAATTTGTACCTGTACATGATATAGCTTGGTTCCCCCCCCACCTTCTCACCCCTCCCTTCTATTCCCCTTCCTCTCCTGATTTACAATAGCTTTATTTTTCCATATTTTCCTCTTTTTCTTTTCTTTTTCCCTTCCTTCCTTTCCCTCTCCTCCCTTTCTCTTCCCATGTGAATATTTTCTTTCTTTTTCACAACATCTATTTTACCTTTTTTTCTTCTTTACACTTATGGTTTCTCATATCAGAGAAACAATTCAATATGTATTCATGTGTGTCTGATTTATTTCACTTAAGAGTATGTTCTCAAGGAGCATCCATTTACCTATAAATGTCTCAAGTTTATCCTTTTCTATGGCAGAGTGATACTCCGTTGTAATAGAAAACCATATCTTCTTTAGCCATTCATTAGTTCTTGGGCATTTGAAGTGTTTCCAGGACTTAGCTATTACAGACTGTGTTGCTGCAAATGTGGTTGTACATATATTTCTTGGTACGATGTTTTTAATTCTTCTAGGAAGATACCAAGCAGAGGAATAGCTGGGTCAAATGGAACCTGTAGTTGTAGTTTTCTGAGGAATCTCCACACTGATTTCCACAGTGGTTGGACCAGCCTACATTCCCACCAACAGTGGAGGTGGGTTCCTTTTTCCCCACAGCCCCACCAGCGGTTGATTTCTTGATGTTGTTTCTGGAGTGAGATGGAATCTTAGTGTTCTTTTAATTTGCATCTCTCAAATGACCAGTAATGTTGAACACTTTTTCATGTATTTATTTGCCATTTGTACTTCTGCATCTGAGAAGTGTCTATTCATTTTGGATGCCTATTTTTGGATTGAGTCTTTAAATTTGGGGGGTCTGATTTCCCTTCCCTTTTATTACTTATTTGTAACTTACCTTAATTTGAATTTTGATCCCAGTATAGACTTACACAGAGAATTAGGCAGGAATTATTATCTCCATTTCATGAATGAGAACTCCCACATTCACTGAGTCTGAAGGTCAGCGAGCTTTGGCTGCTCCTTGGTCAGGAACATCGAGCTTTCAGGGTGCAAAGGTTCAGTTCTTCCTGGTAAGATGAGGCGAAGAAGCAGTGAGCTCAAGGACTGTACCAGTCAGATGTGGGCTACTTCACATTAAGCTCTCCAGGCATTTAGATTTGGTGAGAGTAGGAGGTTTTTTGTTTAAAACAAAAGTCCTGGATTATCTTTCAGTGGTTCCTATGCATAATTCCCATTTGCTCTACTCCATGTGACTGAGAGTTCTATATATCACGACGGATACTGAGCATGTCTGCACTGCCAAGCAGATCTTTGAGTTGTATTTCTTTGCATAATACTGACTTTAATAAAGAAAATCTCCAAATAGAATGATCAATAAAGAATGATGTTATGTGCTATTAAATTGACTTATGTAACCTTTGAAGAGTTTGAAAAACGCCCTGCACATCAGTATTTACTTCAGACAACAAAAATTAAAATAAGGAAATTTGGGGGGAAATCACAGAACAGTTTTATCTTAATTTTATTAGTGGGATTTTACTTCATAGCATTACTGATTTCATTTGCCTGAAATAACTTTTAACTAAGTTAATTAATGAGCAATATGTTGTGTGAAAAGGTAATCAACCTGTACTGTGTACCTCTGACTCAAATCCTAAGAGAGGTGACCTAAACAGATGGACGGCCCTCAGCAGTTTCGTACGGTAGCCACTAGAGGCACATAGCTATTCATGCAGCTACATGCTTACACTGGCATGTAGCTAGTGGCTGTCATATCAGACAGTGAAATAGAGGACATTTTGCAGAAAGTTCTATGAGACAGCAGTCCCTTCTGCTGATAGCATAGGGTAACAAGATTAACAAGGATTCCAGGTGAAGAGGGAAGAGAATTCAGAATGTTTTTCCAAATTAACATAAGGTCTCTAAATACTTCTCTTTGTCTCGCACATACATACACATACACACACACACACACACACAAGTCTTGGTCACCATAAATAATTACATTTTTATATCTTTCACAGCCATTGCTTTAATATTGACGAAACAAACCTTGAATCTATACATGAGGGAGATTATGATTTAATGGATAACTGAAAAGAATTCTCTGTATTTTAATAACAGATTGTCGACCTAGGAGAGTACACTTTTTAATGCATGGAACTTTATTTAAACGCACATACATACAATAATGACAAAGGAAAACACAGTAGAATTTAGCACAGTGGTCTCATGCATTGGTAGGACAGGCAGACACTTATTGTACAGAATGAAATACAGGTTGAAAACAGGAAAAGGCTGGAGAGCAAGTTTCATTTTCCATCACCACATAGAAGGGTCTTCAAGCCTGTAAAACACAAGGAACAGAGCATGTAAGAGAAGCTGCCCCACTTCCTGGGAGGATTCCAAGAGTGAGATGTTCAGTTCTGAACTTAAAGATGATCAGAAGCTCTTAAGAGGCCTCCTGCTGGCACGCTAAATAAAAGGCCATGTGGAAGAGCAAACCCTGAGACAGTTGCACTCTGTGCCAAAGCCCAGCCGAGTGACTCTCATTCGTGCTAATGGGTGTCTCAGTCAAATCTCTGGAGTACTATTTAAAAGGCTCTGCCTATATCAAAGGAGCTGAGGAACTCCACAATATTTCTGAAGATCAAAACTATAAGAATCACACAAACTGTAACAAGAAAGTTAGTGTTGCTCAACTCTGAATTTGCTCCTGTTGTGTTCTTACAAGCCTTTTATGTAGCAAGATGCTGTTTACTAACTACAAGGAGCTCTTATATAATAGTATTCATAAACAACTTCAAGGCTATCAACTTTCATCTCCTACTAATTGCAAACAATTGAATCTGTCAATCAGGGTGCAGTCGACTTTATTTCATGCACTGTTGTTTCAGGCCATAAAACAAAGCAGCAGCAGAGTTATAAGTAGATCTGAAGCATTATTTTCCTAACCTTAAGTAGACTTCACTGTGACAAACATTATATACCTATCAAGGAAACATGTATTGCTTAGTATTAAAAATAATCCTTATAAATTTTCCATCTGTTTCTCTTGCATTTACTGTTTGTATCTGGGCTAGTATGTGGGGTTTTAATCTAGTCCAAATCATTGTTTCCCTCTGAGAAACAAATCTGCCAACCCCATTCTTGTGTCCTTCATTCTGGTTGGTCATTTCACAAGTGGACTGAGAGAGGGTGAAGGAGGAGGTGGTGGCCCAGTGTATTCCTCAGGGAAAACTGGGATGACGAGCGACACTGCTGTCACACTCACTAAGTGTGCTAGTGACCTCTTCTGGGGAAGTCAGTTTTTGGTGTGGTAGAGGGCTGGATTTCAGACAGCCAAGGTACCACAGGCATGAATGGGCCTGTGCACTGCGATGGTACTGTGAGTGGACACAGGAGTCAAGGTCAGCAATGCCGGGGGGCATGAGAATACGGGCAGATTTGGCTTCTTTTTGGCAGCAGTCCTTGTCCAGGATGTGCCAGAGAGTCCTTGCTTAATAGTGAACACTTAGATTTGGGGGGGCACTTTTTACCCAGACAGATCCACACTCCAATAAGGACTGAGGGTACAGATAAGTTCCTAAGAATAGTATGTCATTCAACAGTCATTCATTGAATGTAATAAATTACTGTGTTGAACTACAATATAGCAAATAGTAATCCATAGCACTCGATTTATCTATAGCTTCATGTAAAACCAGAAAGGCTGGAGTCACATGAGTAACATTTACTAGAACATAAATGCATTCCACTTAGTGTATGCAAATTAAAGATCCTCCCAGCCAAAATGGATATTTGGTTATTTTAATTTAGAGTTCTGGGCTTACTCTATGCTCCCCCAATTCTAACAATGCTAGAAATTCTATAAAGAATAATTTCTGAGCTAAAAGTTACTTATATTTAGAATTTTCAAAGGCGCACCAAATAACACAGGCTAGAAAATGTTACTACAAGGAATTTTAGGGATTTACCAATAAGAAAAAGAAAGGGCCTCCCTGCCTGGTTGTCCATTCCCATTTCTGTCCCCCTAGTCTGGAAGCCTCCATCCCAATGCCTCCCACCTTCCCCCTGATACCTGGAACTCTGTAACAATGTCCCCACCATAGGCCTTGTCATACCTAGTTCTGGGGACATTTTCTGTGCTTTCTCTCATTAAGAGATCTGAAATCAGTGTCTCAGGGCTAGATCGTTTTCCATATCTGAAAAGAGAAAAGGAAAAGTCTTTTAAAGCAAGTTTAAAATAGCCATAATAATTTTGGGGGGGAGTCTATCATATGGGATACTACACCTAAAAGTTATTTTCAGTTGTTCATCTGCTAATAAGTAATCAAGGTGTATGATACCATCAGAAACATTATCATAAATACGATTTAAATTTTGTGTTATCTAAATTTGCTTAAATAACTAAGCAGATTATTTAAACTCGACCAAAATTCCTAGTCAAATTCTTTCTTTTTATACTACCATCAAATATAGCATGATTAAAAAATGTTTCCATAATTAGTTAATTGGCTATAGTTCTGATGATACATAGCAGTTTAAATCTTAACTAGCAGACCAAACAATATTCCAGAAACAGCTCCCCAAGCCAGAGACCGGCAGAATGATGTTCAAAATCCACCTGGGTCTCTGAATCTGTTTTTCTCATTCATAAAAATAAAATCACAACCCTTGCTCAAATCAGAGTCTTTGTGAAAATCCAATGTAGAATGTGAGTCACAATGCCTTGAGAGTGACAAAGTGATACTCAAACACACATTACTGCCACTGAAGTGCATCTACCCTTAGAGCAACCACCAGATCCTGGGTCTTGTATTTTCTATTTTTATTCAAGGCACCAAAAGCTAAAAGCTTTTCCCGATGGATGCTGTGACTTTAACCTTCCCCATAAGTATAAAGGAATCCTACTGGTCCATGGAAATGTGTGAATGGGGTTTCTTTTTTCCCTCGTATAGCAGGATCTGGTTGGGACAATGTATGAATGCAAGGTTACATTTACCTGTGAAGGAATTGTAAGCTACCCGCTTTAGGATGCTGCTAAAAGGCTTGACAAGTCCATACCCAGTTACATTTTTTGAAGAGGTTATTTCCCCCTTTCTCTGAAAGGCATTAGACAGGAGCAGCTGCTTTGTTCACACACGAAAACTTAGCTGGGTGTGGACTGACAGCAGCTGAACAAAGGCAACAGCAGGTTTGCCCCAGCTGCCTATCAGGTACAACTAAATCCAAATGTTTTGGGGAAACTTCCTGTTATTGATCCTTTGCTAACGCACAAAGGAAGAAATGCCCCCTCCACCCCTGCTCCCTCTCCCATCATTTGTATGATTTCATCAAAGATTTTCTGGAGTTGTGATACCAAACTCCAGGTTGCTGCTTGTTCTTAGTTATCCTGTCAGTTGATTTTACTAATCTGAAAACTCTCAGGCAACCTTAATTCACTTATCTTCATCATGCTCCAGTGAATAAAAGAACTGGCAATTGTTTTCTCCAATTTACCAGTAAAGAACCTAAATCTGTAATGGCAGGGTTTGCACAGTCATAAACTGGCACCCAGGACAGCCATGTTCACTACTCTTTCTTCTCTAATTAATTCTGTATTGTCCTTCTTCTCTATAATGCTTTAACTTTCAAAGACAGAGTCTCTGGGGCAACAATTCTCAATCTGCCTGCACATTATAATCACCTGGGGAGCTTTAAAAAAACACTGCGAAAGCCCAGGCCCCACCTCCAGTGGGTTTAATTTAATCAGTTAGGGATGGAGGCCAATGTCGGTATATTTTTAAAAACACCTCAGGTGATCTAATGTGCAGCCAGGATGGAGAAACAGTAATCTGGGGGTGAGTTTCTCAACCCTGGCACTACTGACATTTTGGACCAGATAATTCTTTGTTGTAGGGGACTGTGCTGGGCATTCTAGTATGTTTAGCAGAGTCACTGTCCTGTACACACTAGATGCTAGTAGCACCTACCTCTAGTTGTGACAATAAAAATTGTCTCCTTTGCCAAATGTTCTGGGGACCATGAAAATCACCCCAGCTGAGAACTATTGCTCCAGGGAACAATGTAAGCAAAATGCAAGAGACTCATACTTTACAATAAACAATGCATCTTTCAGAAGCAGTGAACCAAGGGTATCTATGGCACCAGCACTGGGGACATAGTTTTAAAACATGGACTGAGTAGGGGAAGGAAGAAAGATCTCAGATGACCATATATGCCAAACTAAAACATAATCACAAACGAATCTGTAATTTTCAAAAGCACATGCTTGTGTGGATGAGTGGGCATCTGTAATTGGTGGGAATGCTATGATTGCATATTGGAAAGATGCCAGGGGAAGTAGGAGCCTCTGGTGGTTTCTAAGCAGGAATTCATGTGAAGATGACATGGGAAACTCCCTCGGGGACCAGCTGCCCACCTAACCTGAATCCCTTCTAATGAAACTCAAGTCCCTTTCCCTTATTTATCTTTTTCCTAACAAAGACTTGGGAGACCTCGCTGATTGTTGGTGGTGACAACATCCACGGAAACTCAATAGGAGAGCACCAATTTCATAACTCCTTACAAAGCTTTCATGAAATGGTCCTGGTTTGTGATCTGTGTAATGGAGATAATCACACTCATTTCAAATATCGGAAGTAAAGACTGAATGAGATGTCTAGGAAAACATTTTGAAATGCTAAAGCTTTATACAATGGTAAAGCTTAGAGCAATCATCTTTCCAAAAATGAATTCTACTGTCTATTATGCTATAACTAAACAAAGATTTTCTTAGAAAAAGCAATAGTTAATATATTTTTATTTGTATAAATTCTCTTCTCTGGACTGAATGAATGATGGCATAAGCAAAAGTTTGGAGCAACTGACTTTCTGAGAAGTCCACAGGATTTAATACATCATTGTGTTTTGCTAAATAAAATGATCAGATTTTAAGAGACTGCCAACCAATATTATTTCATTGATTCTGTGCAAATTGGGACTTCTTCATGAGGCTTTCAGGACACGCCTTTTTGGTGAAACAAAGAAGATGACTATTTTAGGAGTATAAATTCTCCCCCATTTGGAACCTTTTTAACTACACACTGACTTGTAAACGGTAATATGATTTAAATAAACCCAAATGAAAATACCAAACTTTACAATACATAATTGAAATATGTTAAATAACATTAATGTTTCTAGAGGGTTCATCCTTGACTGTTCCTTAATGTCATTTAATCTCAATAATTAAAGTAAGAACAAATGATTTATAACTAAGATTACACCAACTTTTGAGACAAATTTTAATCCCACATGATTTGTAAAATAGTTTGGATTTGACTTTTCATTTAATACACAACATCCAGAGAGAAAATGCAGTATTTTATTTTGACTTTCTGGAAATTCAGAATAAAGTTAGCACTTGCTCAGATTTTGTGTAATCCCTGGATTTAGGCTAGAGTTACAGTATTTGGCCAGTGTAAATTTTTTCTTAACGAAGCAAGTGGATATGTTCTTGCTATTAAGGAAGGAAATTCTGCATTTTTCATCGACTGTTTTCATGCTACGTCTATAATTATTGGGACTGGGAGTCTCAAGAATGGGGCTGAGACTGCAAAAAACACTGTGCAGAGAAAAGAAGCACGTAATTCTGTTTGTCTTTGCCTAAACACTGACAATTCTCCTAGTCCAGGTTGGACGGTCTGGCCACCTCGTCAGTGTCCAGGATTTTTCCTCCTTGGTTTTCTTCAGTTTGTTCTGTTTTCTCTAGACACCAAGTTCACTTTTTTCCCCACAGCCTTTCTGGGTGCAAGTCTGCCCCTTTGCCTGGAATTCTCCTATAGCGGTTGCCAGACAGGCCCTCAGCTGCTCCAAACAAAAAAGACCCAAAGGTGGGCAGGAGGAGGTCCCCAGAACAAGCCTGGGGAACCTGACTCTGGGTTTGTGACTTAGTGACTGCAGTTGGAGAGGGACCCTACCCAGTTTGTG
>PVJO010017845.1:0-38149 GCA_004026905.1 Hystrix cristata | reverse complement strand
TTGACCTTTCTACTTGTGACTGTTCTGTATTTAGGTGCCCCACTATTATTGTGTTCTATTTCTGGCTCCTCAAGTGAATACATGTCCCAGAGCAGGGACTCAGTGCCAGTCTGCTGGATACACTGTGCGGGTTTCCCTGGCTGGCTGCTGTCCAGGACGGCCTGGCGCCGGCTTCCACGGTGTGGTCCCTGAAAGGGCATGGTGTCGACAGTCAGACAGATGTGGGCCAATATTTCAGGACTTGTGCTTTCTTTCCAGTGTTGCGAGCTCACACAAGTTACTTAGCCGCTTTGAGCTTATTCTCTGAGAGGAGGTTCAGAGCTACCTTGCAGTGTGATCGTAAGTGTTAAAATAGCAGATTGTGTGTAAGGCACACGGCACAAAACTTGATGGCACATAGTAAGTAGTCAAATATGGTAGTCAAATATGGTAGTGTGTATCTACTTTGAGTATATTGGGGTGTGTGTGTGTGTGTGTGTGTGTGTGTGTGTGTGTGTAGAAAGAGAGAGAACAAGAGAGAGTCAATTAAGCGAAATAGGTAAAAATGATAAGATACGTATATGTACCAATTTCCCATGAATGTAATCATTACATATTGCAAATTTATAATAATAAGAACTTGCAAAAGAATGCTGTGTATCAAGTGCCAAACCTGATTCCCAGCGCATAATAGATGGCGACAAGTGTTACTTCATTTGACCTTGATCTGCCCTCTGGGGCCTGCTTCCCCACAGGCTTAATAGATAGTGCGTGGGTTTCCCCTTTTGTCCCTCCCATCTTCTCCTCTCTCAGATGTTCTCACGAAACAAGCCTTGGTGATGAGAGTGAGCCAGGGAAACAAACAGCGCTTCACATCCTCCTGCAGACCGTATGTGAACTGACTTTAAACGTGGTCGTTCAGACGCTGGCTGCTCTCAGACTCGCCAGGTGCCGCTTTGCTCCCTGGTGTCCCATTTACACAGGCGATAGGGTCACCGCGCCCGTGTGCTGCTACGGAGCAGGGTCTGTCTTCTCCGTGTGGTCTCCGCCCCGCAGCAGCCGCAGGGTCCCTCCGGGGCTCCTTGGAAACGTGGACTCCGGGGCCTGAGCCCAGACATCGGAATCAGACTCTGCCGGGCTCGGCAACGAGCACTTTGGCAAGGTGACTGTGCGGGCCGCAGTTTAACAGCCTCTGGGGGTGACGTTTCGAGAGTGGGAGCCCCCTCTTTGATGTGGATGAGCACAGACTCCAGTGGTTTAGAGTTTAAAAATGCTGATTTGGCTTTCCAGGCGTGTGTTTTTGTGTCATTCAAACTTGTTTCTCTGGGGTCCAGAGCTTGGGCCGCCTCCTGAGGTTGCATCTGGCCCTTCCCGACCCCACTGTGTGGGTTTCCACTTTCGAGTGTTTGCTCTTGCTCAGGTCATATTCGAGAAAACTCTCCCTCCCGCTTCGCCCATGTCTTCCCCATCTGTGTCCAGCTGGAGTCTTTGACGCCTCCCCGCCATCCGTAAGACCAGGGCCTCTTCTTCCTTACAGGACCCAGCTCTGCCGTGCTGAGACCCTCGAGATGCAGTAGTGTCCCTGGTCTGTCACTGTACCCGCCGCCCTGCCACAGTCCTTGGAGAAGGGTTTTGACACAGCAGAGCTCGTGGACATTGGCTATGTGGAGTAGGCCATGAGGGAAGATGGTCCTTACCCGTCTGTAAGAGAAACGGGCTGGACAGGAAGACGACTTGCTTCGCCCCCAGTTTGCACACCGTCCAGACATGGAAAGTAGTGACCACCCATGTCCAGCAGGGGGCGCCCTCCCAGCCCGGGGCTGCAAGGCTCAGTTTCATATAAAAAGTTTTACAAGCAATTGGATGGTCAGGCAGGTCTTAGCAAGTTGCTGTGACACACAGGTCTGAAAACAGGGGCCAAGTGAGAGTGGGTGATATATGCTGGTGGGGAAGGAGCTCCCAGGGCGGGGACTCTGGCCCACGGCTCCTGCCTGGTTGCCTCTGCTCAGTTCCTGGCCACAGCCTGAGATCCACCAAGGCTGTGGAGAGTCTGAGATTAGCGACTGCTATTTCAAGAGGAACTGCATTCCCAGGGAAGCCTTGCAGCACCTCATCGTTAGAGAAATGAAAAAAGAGAAAGAGGAATATTTATTAGCCCGAAATCATAATAAACCTCAGGTGCTTGGAAAAAACATAAAGAGCTTGGAGAGGCCCGCGGGGCTTGGCGTCCAAACCGTTGGCTTCAGCTCCCACTCGCTGGTTCTGTGTCTGTGAGCGCATCTTTCCTTCCCCCTGGGCTTCAGACTCCTCGTCTGTGAAATGGGAAGGGCCGAGCCAGATTACTGGAAAAACACCGCCTAGTCTGGCAGTAGGACTTTCTGTGACAGTGGCCATGTTCTACGTCTGACACCGTTAGTCCCATGGAGCCAGTGCAGCTGAGAAACTGATGTGCTCCATTTTATCTCCTAGTAATTTAAAATTAAATATCCACATGTAGTTAGGGGCAACCATATTGGCCAGAACAGGGGCTAAGGTCCTAGAGCCAAAGGCCTGGTCTGTCTTGTCCAATGTGTTTAGCAAGCAAAACGTGGTGGAAACGTTTTGCACACAGTTAGGAAGAAACCCGACTGGCCAGAAGCCCCTCCGTCTGGGCATCGCACTGACACTTTACCCACCCGCCCACCAGGAACCACAGCAGAATATTTGTGTCTCTGCTGTTGGGTCGCGGCCCTGTCTGCCAGAGAGGCATGCAGGATCCCGTCCCGGGAGCCCCAGGCAGCTTGGGAGCCTATCTGCTTTTCACCACTTCCTGGCAAGGCCAGAGGGCAGAGACTTAATAGAAACATCATCCGAGCTCATTAGGGAAGAGCTGTGCGCAGGAGGGTGAGGACGGAGGGTGCTCTGCCTCTCCCCTCGCGCCCCATCGTGGCAGGTCCCTCCTCGTGGCTCTCACCAGGGCCCTTACTCTTCCTGGTCACAGCTCTTTCTTAGCTGAGATCCTGGCAGCGTCTTCCTCCTGACTCTGGCGCTCCTCGGTGAAGCTTTCTAAAATACCATTCTGGTTGTGTCACTCTTGGGCCTGAATCCTGCTGCAGCCCTCCCCCTGTCTTTGGGAGAAGGCCCCAGCTCTTCATGGGGTCCCCGAGGCCCCCCACGATTCAATGCCTCCCTGCCATTTGAGTGCGCCCCACCGACCCTTTCACAGGAACCTGCTGTGCCCGCCAGCGGGGCCACCAAGCCTCCCGAGCGTGACCGCTGGTTCCCTGCAGATCCTCCACACACACCTGCCTGCCCTGTGCCCCAAGATCCCAGCCAACCTCCACAGCCCACGGCAGATGCCACCGGCTGCAAGAAGCCCTGTGGTGTCCCCTGAGCTAGTCGCCTCTCGCACCCTTTGTTAGTGTTTATTCTTTCTGCGTAGGGATTGGGCAGCACAGCGCCAGGGTCAAAATGACACTACTGTGTGAGACTAGACCTGGGTGCCAATCTCTGTCCTTGCACACGACCTCAGACGGCTGGCTTAACCCCTCTGTCCCTCGGCGCCCAGCTCTAAAACAGACACAATGCAGCCGTGCAAGGTGGTCACAGAAACTAAGTTCATTTTTCTAAGATGCTCAACGTGGTCGCTGGGTGCGTCATAAATGCTCAGGAAGTGGCCATGCCTGCCGTTGCTGGTATTTTATTATTACTATTAACATCCGTGGCCCTCACTGAGGAAGGAGGGGCCTTGCGTGCACCGTCTTCGCTGCCCTTCTCGTTGCCCACACCCAGTGGTGGGCATCGCTTGCATCTTTCAGTATCCCCCACACCCGGCGGTAGCTTGTGATTACTGTATGAGACTGAATATGGACTGACTGAGTTTGCCTGCAAGCCTCCACCGGAGCCCCGGTCCCACCAGCTCCTAGCTATGCAACCTTGGGCGAGTCGCTGGCCTCAGTTTCCCCGTTTATAAAGTGGAGAAGGTAATGGCACCTTGCTCGTGGATCGTCGTCAGGTTAAATGAGGTGCTACTGACAGGTACGTGGAGCCAGCGCTACCAGGCACTCAGGGAAGCGTCCTCGAGCATGTGAATGCACGAGTGATCCCACCGTGCCGGCTGCAACGAGAGGCAGGTGGGTTTATTACAGCGTCAGTCTCAATTATACAGTAGTTGGGCCGAGGTTTGTGGCATAATCAGCTCCCTCTTCTCCTTATTCTTTTTTTTTTTTTTTTTTTTTTTTTTTGTGGTGCCAGGGATCGAACTCAGGGCCTTGTGCTTGCAAGGCAAGCACTCTAATCACTGAGCTAAATCCCCAGCCCCTTTATTCTTTTACTACTTGGCTCTGGTTTTAAGTGGATTGTGGCCTGCCGGCCTTTTTCATGAACACCTCTCAGGCCTTTACAGAAACAGACAGGGCAATAAAGAACCCGGCACATTGCTCTGGTTACACCAGGGCAAGTGACAAACAGAGAAAATGAGCATGCAGGCCACTGCAGGGGATTTGTTTACCAGACACCTCAGAACACAAGCTCTTGGAGGAGGAGGCTTGGGGGGCTGCGCGGGGCGACAACACCTCGGTGGCACCGCAGGGCACTGTGGGTCATCCGCTTCTAGCCGACTCCGTTCTCTAGGGGGCCACCGAGCCGTGATCAAGCTTCACCGGAGGAGGCACCGGGGACTTCAGAAGCGGCCCAGGGTGCAGGGCATGTGATGGTATGAGGCATGCAGACCGAGCAGGGTACGCTCAGGGGCCCAGGGGAGCAGGGCGCGGGCTACAGGGCAGCCTGCGGGGACAGTCACTGGGACAGGGTTAGTGAGGAGTCCAGGTCGGTGGCGGATCTCGCCAGTCCTACCCCAGAAGCCATTCCCACGCTCCACTGTACAGCTGGTCCGCCCGGCACCCCTCGTTCCGACCTCCTCACTGTGGCTAGAGATCCCTCCACCCGCCTTGCCCATCGTCCCCACTGCCTGCTGGCATCCACCGTCATCCCCTTCAGATGCCAATCTAATCGTGTCCCTCCCCTGCCGAGACCTTCAGGGGCTCACGTTCTGTCTCCCCTTCCTCCCTCTCCACTGGTGTCTTCTCTTCCCTGAGAGCCCAACTCAGCTGTCACATCCTCCTGGAAGTGTCCCCCACCTCTGGACCCCAGTGAGAGCTCCCTCTCCCGTGGCAGCTTGTAGCTCTCCGGTATGGCCGTCTGCCCCCAGGAGCTGAGGCAGTAGCCAGGATGCGCCCACCCTGCCTCCCTGGCACAGGGCCGGAGCTTAGTACAAAGGTGTTGAAGAGGAGGAAATAACAGACAGTGTGGGATGGACCCACAGCGGAAGAGAACAGATGAATCAGAGCCTGACGGACTGGGGCTCACACGGGAGCAGCACGCCAGATGCTGGATGGAGACAGATCGCCCAGGAGTCAAACGGGCAATTCCAGGAGCTCGCATGGCCTGAAAAGGATTCATTTGTCTAGCACAAAAAAAAAAATTTTAATCTAGATAATTTAGCTTTTTTTTAAAATCCACACTGGCAGCTTGTTTAAATCCTCAGACAAGGCACCAGCTCCCCGATCCTACAGCTTCCTCACGAGCCGTGGCACACGTGCACACTAGTGGGCTGGTCCGTGCACACGTCTCACTTTGCCACACCTTCCAAGGAGGCTAAGTTTCTGGACGGCAGGGCTGGGGGGCTCTCTCAGCGTGCAGGAGGCCCCGAGTTCCGTCCTCAGCACTCCAAAGAAACAGGATTCGGAAGGACAGAGAAGCAAAGGGAAATTCACCACAGGAACCTGCTGCGGCAGCAATCGGCCGGCTGGTGTCCTGCCCAGAGCCCTGCACCGCATCGAGGGCTGATGGGGCGACAGGGTCCCGCCTGCTTCCCCAGGCTGGTTCTCCCGGCTCTCGGGCGGATGCTCCTGGGACGCAGCTTTGGTGCTCACTGCCTCGCAGGAGAAACGATCCCTGGCATCACTGTGTGCCAGCCAAGTGCGGGGACCCAAAATGCACTCTGGCATCTCTACATTCTAGTGGGAAAATAATTATCTTTCCTGCCTGAAAAAAAAACGGGCTGGGGCTTTAGCTCAGTGGTTAGGGTGCTTGTCTAGGAAGCGCAAGGCCCTGAGTTCGATCCCCAGCACCAAAAAAAAAAAAAAAAGTAAGACCTCTCATTTGCCAATAAAATAAAAGGAGGCAGCTCTCCACGAAGGGGTCCCAGCGAGCCATTCCTGCCCTGCCTCCCACCGCGCCTCAGCCACATTAAGCTGTCTTTGTCTTCTCGGTGTCCCCCGACCGCCCCCAGTACGATACTGGCGGCCTTTCTGCCCGGCTCGCAGACATGTGCAAGCAGTCTGAGAGTGAGGGGTGCCTGTCACCCTCTGTGTGGGCTCTTCCGGAGCTCCCGGCACCCAGAAGGAGCTTGTCCACCTGGAAGGGAACACAGCGGTCTCCGTGGCCGGGTTCAGGATGATTGTCTGGCTTTGGCAGAGCGCGCCGGCTTCCCTGTGGCTGCTCAGTCAGGACAGAGTTCCAAGCTGATGCCCCTGGATGGTAGCTCCAGTTGCTTCCCGTAACCGCTCCAACCCTCACACGCCTCCGCAGAGCCTCCCCAGGCCCACGTACTTGCTGTCCTGGCCCTCCAGCAGGCCCCGGTACGTGTTGACCTCGCACTCCAGCCGCGCCCGCATGTCCAGCAGCACCTGGTACTCCTGGTTCTGCCGCTCCGGCTCAGCCCAGATCTCCACCAGCTGCACCTCCACGTTGCCGAGCAGACACTGCATCCGGGACAGCTGCGAGCCGTAGCGGGCCTCAGTCTCTGCCAGCGCGTTCTCCAGGGAGCCCCTCTAAGACGAAGGAAAGACCCAACCGTGAGGTGCTACCTTCCGTGGTCCATGCCTGGTTTGGAAAGAACTCTAAGGACAGCCAGATCTCTTTCTGTCAGGCCTGCCTGTGTAAGTCACCCTTTGTCACTGGGCTTCGATGGAAACTGAGGCCCAGAAAGGCTGAGTGACGTGTTCAAGGTTAAATGCCTGACATGTGATGGAACCAGGTTTGAACCCAAGTCCCAGGTCCCCTAAATCCGTCTCTCTTCTACAACCTTAGGCTGGCTCCAGGCTTTGCATTTGCAGTTTCCCGCAAACCTCCCCTAGGACATCGCTTAGGACGGTGGTTTTCAACCCTGGCTGCACATGCAAGTCACATAGGAGGTCTTGAAAACTCCAGTCCCAGGCTCCACCTCCAGAGAATTTGATTCCGTTTATCCAGAGAATAACTTGGATATTAGGACTTTCTATATGTCTACAGGCAATGCCGAGAACCGGGATTTGGAAGGGCAGACTGTACAGAGAACAGGCCTTCTTACCGAACCATGTTTGACAGCATCCCCCAGACCCACAAAAGAATCCATCAGCCCCTGGACCTTTAGTCTCTGAGCTGGCTCTTTGGACAACTCTCCCTCCAGCGATATCAGCCGGGGGAGCATGTGAGGCAGCTAAGACCTGGACTTCCTGCCCGCTTCCCTGCGGGCGTGTTCCCCAAGCTTGGTGCTGCCGCAGATGAAGAGCTGGGTGGAAGAGAGGCACCCAGCAGGTCAACCTCCAGCAGCTCAATCTCCAGCGTGTTGGTCCTTCACTTCAGGTCTATGATGTCCGACTGGTAGTTATGAAGTAGAACAGAGCTCATGGTCACCTGCTGGTTCAGCTCCTCCATCTGCAGAGGAGAGTGGAGACAGCTGAAGGCACCTTCCCCAGGCCCTGCGGAGCCGAGCTGAACCAGCCTCCACTTCCTGTGGTTGGCCTCCACCATGGCCTGGTACTGATTTCTCATCTCCTCCAGCATGTGGGTCAGGTCCACAGCGGGCGCAGCGGCCACTTCGACGTTCAGACAGTCCCCAAGCTGGCTTCGGAGCTCAGCGACTTCCTGAAAAGGCACAAGATGAGGTCAAGTGAGAAAATCACACTCCCAGCTCGCCTCCAGGGAGACGTGGAAACAAGCAACACAGATGCGGACGGTCTCAGGGCTTGGGGGCCTTGGACGGTCTTCAGCTCCAGTGGGACACTCATGTGTCACTCGCTTCCTGCCACCTGGGCGGGAGCCAAGAGAGTAGCAGGGTTGCTGTGGCCCACCGCCTCGGCTTCCCTGTTCACCTGGGAAGGCGGCCGGCAGAGCGAAGCTGTCCTGGCTGCGAGGCCCGAGTGAGAGCGGCACCTTCCCGGGCGTGGGCACCAGCAAGAGAGAGCTGTCATGGAGGCTGCCTGCAGGTGTGTGCTGCTGCCTCATTAGTGGCTTCTTGGTGCGGTGCCCAGTGGGATGAGTCGGGCGCCCGAGGGGGGAGCGTCACTGAGGGGCTGTTGCTTTGTGCTTCAGCCTAAGAACCCCGCCAGGCTCGCAGACGCTCGTTCATTCAGATCCCAAGGTGAGAGGTTGAGCGGTAACCCGGGGGAAGAGGAGTCGGGCGCGCTGGCCCCGGCAGGCTTCGGGGCTTCCCCAGGACCTGCAGGAGCCGAGGACAGAGAAAGCAAAGGGCTGCCCTGCGCCTTTGACAAACACAGAGACAAAGGATGGAGACGGAAAAGAGAAGAGAAGCACCGCAGCCCGGCTTGCCCTGCCCTCCCCGGGTAACAGACGAGGGCTCAGAACGGTGACATAAACCAGGCCAAGTCACAGAAATGATAACTAGCGGACCCACAGCTATCCAACCCCAAGCCTCGCACTCCTCCTACCCCACCTCCCGGGCCCCCAGCTTCTTTTCCGACCCCACCTCCTCCTTGTGGTTCCTCTTGAGGCACAGCAGCTCCTCCCTCAGGGACTCCACCTGCGCCTCCAGGTCGGACCTGCACAGGGTCAGCTCGTCCAGGATCCTGTGCAGCCCGTTGATGTCCGACTCCACCAGCTGCCGCAGGGACAGCTCCGTCTCGTACCTGCAGGAAGTGAGCGTCACCCCCGGAGGGCCAGAACCGCGTAGTGAACCCGGGAAGGCCTGGGGCTGCGGCACCCTCCAAAACTCCTCTGTGACGCTGACAGGAAGCCGCCCAGACTGGGTGGGGAGAGGGCCCTCCACTCCCAGCCCCCCGCCCAGACTTACTTGGTCCTGAAGTCGTCGGCAGCCAGCTTAGCGTTGTCAAGGTGCACAACCATCCTGGTGTTCTCCGCCTTAGTTAACAGGGCCTGCGGGAGGAGGCGGGCAGCAGAGGCAGCCCTCTTCGCTGGAACTCTGGGGTGCACTCAGTTTACCCCTGGAGAGCTCGAGACGGATTTGTTAAGCACCAGGGTCTTCGTAAATCCAAATGCCGCACTTTGAATGCAGTGGGCCACTAAAAGAGAATTTGGTTCTCTCCACAGTCATTCATATGGCCAAAGGGTGCCGGATATTTACTAAAAACGTCACACATGCCAAGGGCTGTCCTCAGCTCCTGACCTACATTGTCTCCCTGGGTCCTCTTCTCAACCCCCTTAGAGAAGGACCATTATTATCCCCATTCTACAGGTGTGGAAATTGAGGCCTGGAGAAACAAAGGGACTCCCTGAAGTCAATGGTAGAGCGAAACTAGATCCAGTGCACTGCCCAAGTTAAGGGCTCTAAGTGCTCCAGTTATCAGATAACCTCAGACTCTGGGGCCAGCTTAACAAATCTGTGGGACTCAAGTCCAGAAGGCCAGCCACACGGGTGCTCCCCAGCGTGTCTGGCGCGGCCCTCACCTTCGGCTGCAGCTCCTCAAGGATCCGGAAGTAGGGCTGGTAGTCAGGACTCTGCCCGGCATGGGGCGGCCCCTGCTCCAGCTCCCGCAGCTTCTCCAGGTAGCTGGCCAGGTGCTCGTTCAGGGAGCGCAGGTCTCCCGATCGCCGAGCGCGTAGACCTCGCCAAGCCAAACGCGGGAGCCCGCGGAGCTCGAGGAGCTGCTGGCTGGCAGCGGCCGCTGCACCAGAAGGAGCTGGGCGGCAGGCCAGGGGTGGGCGTGCAGCGGGACAGCACACAGCTCGGGCCGGCAGCTTCCGCCGGAGCAGCAGGAGGAAGCCCAGGGCAGCTCTTGGCAGAGACCGGCAGAGGTTCAGATGTGAAGTCGGGTGGCTCTTTCTCCCCGGCGGCAGCTACCTGGACATCTGCGGTCCCCGTCCTGCCTCGGCCTTTTTATACCCCGGGAGTGAGGGGACTGAGGCTAGAGAGTCATCCTGGGGGGACCTTGATGTTCACACTCAGCCCTAGAGGAGGTTGTTCTTTAATTTGTAATCTGGTTTCCAACGAGAAGTTCCTTTCCTCATAAGAGAGGCCAAACTTGTCATTTGGCTAAAGCAGGACTTTCCCGCCATTGATCACCAGGTGGGAGCTTCCGGACACATCAAAAGGTCAACTCCGTGTCCGGGGAGACAGGAAGAAGATCCTCAAGGCCTCCAAACTGCATCTTCTCTCGCCAAGGGGCAGAAGAGATACATCAGACACTCGAGCTTTGATATCGCATTCGATATCGCTCTACATGAGAAACCCAAAGTATAAAGTATAAATAAAGTATAAATAAAGTATAAAGTATAAATAAAGAGCAAAGTAGAAGATAGCTAACAGGAGGCAGGGCGAGAGATCTTTTGCAAATGGGAAGGGGCCCAAGAGATGGAGGGAGAGGACGTAAAACGAACTAAGACATATTATGTACATGCACCAGCTCCCCATGAGGAATGCAATCGCTGTGTACAGCAAACACATACTAATAAAAATTTTTATAAAGACAAAATCAGGGAGGAGAGACTAAGACACAGACAGAGCACCTAAGAGTCGGGACCTCTTTTGGGATGGATCGAATGGAGATGGGGAGAGCCGAGGCCGCTCCCCGGGGAAAGCAGGTCGACTTGGGGAACACCTCCAGGGGCGGGTGCCCCACCGTGACACCTGCAGGTCCCCCTCAGGGACACCCAGAGCTGCTGAGGACAACCGCCTACCATCTGACTTTGCCAGAACTGACTCTTCTTTGACTTCCCGCACTGGTGCAGAGGGAGCCCCACTTCGGGACCCCAGAGGACAGAAGCCGTGCATGTCAGCCCCCTTGAGAGGGGGTGCCCTGAGCTAAGCCAGGGGACCAGGCCCGCAGGAACCTCAGGCACCCTCATAGAGCAACACATGGGACCACAGGTTCTCAATCTTGGCCCAAAGTCTGGTCCAGGCAGACAGGAAAGGAAAAATACCACACAGCTCCTTCATTGCTTAAGAAAAGTCAAAATAGAAACGCTGGGCCTCGACCCTGGGAAAGTCACTTTGCCTCTCTGGGGAGGAAAGATCCTCGATTCTCTGGGCCTCCGTGTCTTTGCGATTAACTGAAAGGATTTAATTACAAAATCTCTCAGCTTGATTTCCTGTGACAATCATAATCCTAGCACCTTTGAAAGAAGCTTCCAATATTAAAAACAAAACAAAACAACTAAATGAACGTAACAGTGAAAAGGGAAATGGGGGAAAAGAGAAGCAAAGCAGAATCTTACATAGACAAACATTCATGTGTACATACGTACAAAGTAACCTTGGAGATAAGTATAGACGTTACTTCCATGAAATAAGAACCGCCTGTTACAAAAGCAAACTGAGAGTGAAAACTTTCTCTGGAAATAAAAATGTAACTGAAATTTAAAATTCAGCTAAAATGTTTGAAACCAAGGAGAGAAGAGGCAGAAACGAGGACTCGTCAGATCTATATGAGTGATGGGACGCACTAGTGCCAAGTCTACCTCAGCGCTGCCTCGCACCCTCCATCCCTGCCTTCAGACGCCCCAATCCCGGGCCGTATCCCAGAGCCACTGAGTCGAGCAGCTGGCGGGCAGAGCAGGCCTGAGTCATTTTCTAGCTCTCTGGGTCACCCGGTTGAGGGAACAAGGCCGAGGAAAGCACCTGGCTCCGTGGAAAGCACCTCGTAATTCCAAACCACAAGTCCGTGAAGCAATCAGGACAGACAAGGTGACAGGTGCCGAGTTCCACCTGGAAGGGGACTCGGATGGGCTTGGAAGGGCGTGTGCCACCAAGAAAGCCATCAAGAAGAGTGTGACTTACACGAAGCTGACTTCACCAGAGCCCTGTGTCGTGACAACATTGTGTCCCACTGACGGGGACGTCCCCCCCCGTGCCATGTCAGAGTTGGAACTGGATAGTAAATCGGGTCACTGTCTGTCCACTCTAGCTGGCCTGCTTTACTGTGGGCCATGCGGCCTGGAAGAAAACCACGGAAGCAAAATTCCAGACATGGAAAGCAAACTGCAATCCAGGCACCCGACTGAAAGAGGCCGTCGCTAACCAGGCTCCAGATGCCCGAGGTGTGCCCCTCCCAGTGTTAGGGCCGTGACTGCACTGTAGGCGCCATGGGCTCTGTTTTTCTCAGGGGGAATCCAAGAAGCAGAAAGCCACTGTGGCGGGGCTGGGATTTGAACCCAGTCTGACTCCGTGTTCGGCACCCAAACGCAGAGGTTCTTGCCCGTGGGCGACCCACATGTTCTCAGATGCCCTCAGCATCCGGTGAGGTATGTGGACAGATGGGTGAGGCGCAGACGGGTGCGGGGGCTCCCGGCACCTCAGCCTGAGTCTGCTCGTGTCCAGAACTTCCTTTCCACACAGACAAGGCAAATTCCAAGGGAGGAGTCCACGGTGAGGTCAGGGGAGCTGGTCAGACACCCATGGGGCGGGCCTCAGGCCCTTCCCACTCTGTTCTGCGCCTCGGCCTCTCTCGGCCCCTAATGTCACCAAGGTTCTTTTGTAAATGTCCTCGGTGTCTTCAAGGTACACGTGGCCTCAGCTCACCCTCATCCCTCCCGCACCAGGCCGGGGAGGATCTGGAACTTGGCTCGTCTGTTTGGAGAGGACATCTGGATGCAAGCGGAGCCCCAGACTGAGGTGCCGGGCACCCGCGTGCGTGTGCCCCACCCGGCTGTCCGTCGTACACCTCATCCGATGCCGAGGGCCCTCAGAATCGCCCAGGTCCCCCGAGAGCAGGAACTCTGGGGCTCAGAGTGCCAGGAGCAGGCTCACGGACTCCTGTGCACAATGGGATGTGGGATGTCGGGGGCTGCTGAGCCGTGAGGGCTTCGTGGCCCTGCTGCAAGGAAAGAGCGTCGACACAAACTCTCCCCTGAAAGAACCCTGAGGGAGGGCGCAACATCGTGGCAGCACACCTGAGACGCCTGCTGTTATACTGATCCACTTTTACCAATCCGCCCCTGGGGTCCGGTGCTATGTATACAGGACGGATTGTAGGACAGATCTGGTCACCCTGTCACCATACTGGAAACCTGGAGAAACAGCTTCCTCGGGAATACCAAGCAAGAAGTCTCACGGTCAGCCTCTGCCCCCCCGATCAGAGTCACACTTGGTCAGCCAAGTCACCCCTGAGCCCAGCGGGGACACAAACCGACACAGAACCGTGCGACCCAGAGCAAATACACTTTATTATTCTGCCAGTGGCAGCCCTGGGCCACGTGTCAGAGTCTCTGGAACACACAGGAAGCGAGTCCGAGCGGGGCAGCAGAGAGCAGAGGCCCTGCACGCCCGAAACCCCGGGGGAGCCGAGGCTATTGGGCAGTCACCTTCACCCCAGCTCTGCAGCAAGGGTCAGCAGCGAGCCCTCACAGGGCCCGACCCGCGCTCCGTGTGGAGAGAGGAGACTGGGCTGTGTCAGGGGTGAGGAGAAGGCGGCCAGGCCCAAGCCCTGCACACAGGGGTCTACGCCTTCGGGTCAGCCTCTTTCAGAAGCGGCCCGAGGGGCAGGGCACGCAAACCGGGCGGGGGCTGCAGGTGGTGCGGGTGGTGCCAGGACCGCAGGAGGCCGAAGGCAGGCAGGGCAGGCAGGACTTGGAGGATGAGTAGTCAGGGGCACACGGGTTGCAGGGGAGCCTGGGAGACAGAAAGAGCCGGGCTACTGTGATCTCTGGTTGCTGCGCTCGGTGTCGCCAAGCAGATCCTGGAATACGCACGCTGCGAGGCACCGTAAAGACCACCTAACCCTGCCCCTCGTTTACCAGAAGGAGAAACAGAGATGCGGAGGGGAAGGGGGCAGCCGGAGTCACGCGATGACCCTGACAGGACAGGAGCGCCTCCCGTGCCCCATGCTGTCTCCCCAGAGCTCGGGAGGCTGCGGGGACCGTGTGGCGACACTCACTGGCAGTCCCCGCCATCCAGCAGGCCCCGGTACGTGTTGATCTCGCACTCCAGCCGCGCCTTGGTGTCCAGCAGCACCTGGTACTCCTGGTTCTGCCGCTCCAAGTCACAGCGGATCTCGGCCAGCTGCGCCTCCACGTTGCTGATCAGACACTGCATCTGGGCCAGCTGCGAGCCGTAGCGGGCCTCGGTCTCTGCCAGGGTGGACTCCAGGGCATCCCTCTGAGAGGGCAAGTGTAATGCAAGGAGGAAAAAGTTAGGCCAAGTGGAAACAAGGACGTGCCTTCTGGCTCTCAAGGCGGCCTCTGAGTCCAAGAACAGAAGCTCAGAGTCACTTTGAGCCGTGACAATCCAGTCGAGCATCTCATTTGCAAACCTGCCTCTGTAGCAGCTACACCCAGAGAGAAGCCCTGTAACAGCATCTCGGAGTGGCTGACATTTGCCCAGAAGACGGACCCGCTCGCACGGAGAGGAGCTACGGCCGGCACATGTCAGTCACTCTGGGCAGCCCGTCTCTCCCCACTGGCACTCGTGACCGGGGTGGGCCCTCATCCCGCCCAGCTCGGAGAAGCCCTGCTGTTCGAGCGCCGAACCGCCGGTGCCCGACTGCGGTCGGAGCTGGCGCCGGGGCTGTGACCTCAGGGCTTACCATGCTCTGCTGGGCCTGCAGCTCGATCTCCAGGGCGTTGACCGTGCGTCTCAGCTCGATGATCTCCGTCTGGCAGCTCTGCAGCTGCTCCGAGCTCGACACCACCTGCTGGTTCAGCTCCTCGGTCTGCAACGCACACACACGGGACCTGGTCAGGAGCCCCGCGGACTCGGCCTCGAAGGGTGGCAGAGCGCTTTAGAATCAGGACTCCGGACGGACTTCCGTCCCCCGGCCCAATTCGGTCCCGGCATCCTTGCCGCGTAGAGGACAGCATTCGGCTCAAGGTGGCGCAGTGAGGTCCAATCGGCACGACTCATACTAAGCTTTCTTGATCAGAGCACCCGCGTCGCTCCTGTGTGCCCTGACAATGCCTCTGCTCCTACCTGGGTGTCAAACCAGTCCTCGGCTTCCCGGCGGTTGTTCTCCACCAGGGTCTCATACTGGCACCGCATCTCATCCAGAACGCGGTTCAGGTCCACAGGCGGGGCCGCATCCACCTCCACGTTGAGCCGGTCGCCGAGCTGGCAGCGCAGGGAGTTCACTTCCTGTGGCGTGGACCAAGGTCAGTACTCAACTCCGGTGTTCACGTCCTGCGTGCCCACCTGCTCCCCACGTCCTACTCCCCCCTCCCCGTGCCCACCTCCTCGTGGTTCTTCTTCAGGCACAGCAGCTCCTCCTTCAGGGACTCCACCTGCGCCTCCAGGTCAGCCTTGCACAGGGTCAGGTCATCCAGGATCCGGCGCAGCCCGTTGATGTCGGCCTCCACCAGCTGCCGCAGGGACAGCTCCGTCTCGTACCTGCGGGCACGGGACGGGGGACCTGCAGCTGCTTTTCCTTTTGCACTCGGCTCCCACCCCAGACCGGCCTGGCGCAAGTCCTTCTCCAGCCTCAGGACTGGCTGCAGGCATCACGGGTCCACCGGCCCGACCCAGGCGAGTGGACGCTCACTTGGTCCGGAAGTCGTCCGCAGCCAGCTTGGCGTTGTCGATCTGCACCACCAGCCTGGCATTCTCAGCCTTGCTGCACAGGGTCTGGGGACGTAGAGAAGTGACTTCAGCACGCCAAAGGACATTCTGCTGCTGAGAGCCCCCCGAGCTGGCTTGGGCTGCCCCTGGAGGGAGGCGCTTGCCTGCCCTGGACTCCAGCAGGACTTGCAGGTAGCTGCAGGATCAGACTGTGGGACCTCCAAGGTCTCCCCAGAGGGCCCCCCTGTGACCTGTAGCCCCAGGCTGGAGAGAGGCATGTCCACACTGCAGGAAAGGCCTCACCTAGTAAAACGAGGCTTCTCCTGCCTCCCAAGCCTGCTGGGGCCCAAGGCAGGTCACTGGCTACGCTCCTCTGGTCCTCAGTGGTCCCTCTCAGCACCCAGCTGTGACTTTCAGGGGCTGGGGCTGGGCAAGAAGGACACTGCCCAGGTTACTTATGGGAAAACCGCCCTGCACTAAACACATCAAATCCACTACCTGCGCCTTAAAAAAATGAAGACATTAATGCTCAGTGGTTAGTGGTAGCGAAGGTCACAGCCAGCCAGTTCTGCAGAACCTGTACCGACGCTCTGGCTCCACTCATTGTCCCTGGGCCAGCTGACCGGCCGGAGCGCTGGTGTCCTTGTGTGTTGCTAGCCCTATGGGCTGATGGTTCCTCCCTCATAAGATTATCAGGAGGAAGAAAAAGGCCCAGACGTGCACATGCTTCCTGCCCTCTGACGCGCCCTAGGGGAGCAGCTGCAGCGCACAGAGCTCCCGGGCAGGCAAACACCCGGGCCTCACCTTCTTCTGCAGCTCCTCAATGGTGCGGAAGTAGGACTGGTAGTCCGGGCACATGTAGGGCACCTGCTGCTCGCACCACTCCCGGATGCGGCCCTCCAGCTCCGCGTTCTCCCGCTCCAGCTGCCGCACCTTCTCCAGGTAGCTGGCCAGGCGCTCGTTCAGGGATTGCATGGTCTGCTTCTCGCTGCCGGTGAGCACGCAGTCCCCAAACCAGCCCCCACCCACGCTGTAGCTGGTGGCAAAGCCCCCGACGGGGAGACAGGGTGTGGGGAGGCAGCTGGCGGCCCCATAGCTGCTCCTGCCCAGCCCTGCTGGGCACACAGAGAAGCTTCGGGGCCCGCGGGACAGCTTGCAGGAGCTGCTGGAGTACATGGTGGGCACACGGGCAGTGGCCCCGGATGCCCCTCCAGGGCTCCTGAGGGACCCCGAGGAGAAGCTGGCCTTGAGGCATTTGGAAGCCATGGCCGCAGCCGCCGGACTCGAGTGGCAGAAGTTGGACACCAGACGCCTTGACACGGAAGCATCCTGGCCCGGGATTTATACTCCACCCCAGTGGGCGTTGGTTGGGCCTTACAAAGTATTTACTCCTCATTAAAGTTAATTCCACTTTCTACCAAAACCCCTCATTAACCTCTTAGTTAGCTTCCCGTGAACATTTCCCGCACTCATAAAACGAGAGCCCCGTTGCACGGGCGGCTGCAAGGAGACACACTCCCACCGCCCAGGTCCCTGGGAAGACAGAATCTCGTCAGTTCTTCAAAGGGGCCTGTCATCAGGCCCAGACCTCAGCCCATCGTTAAGCCCGCGTGGGAGTCCGCCGCCATCCTGCCTTCTCCAGCTTCGTGCCCTTTGATGGTCTGGCTCCGGGGGGAGCACCGGGGGTGTGGGACTTGCAGCCATCGTGAGCTAAGGAGACGCAGAAGGCCCCTCAGCTGGTCCAGAGGACATGGCCAGGGTGACCCATCCTCCTGTTTCCCCAGGACTGTGCTGTCTCCTATGTACTCTGCGGAGCCCACTAGCCATGACAGACAACTGGTCAACCCCAACACAGTGGGCTCTGGATGGACAGATCTCTCCCTGACTAGGAAATCTCTTCTGGCGATGGAGCCAAAGTAACTGGAGGCCAGTTCACTGGGCACCTGCCCATGGTGACACCTAGACTGGTGTGTGCGGTGCACATCTTCTCAGCCCCGGGTGGACGGTGGAGAAGCTTTCTGTGCGGATGCCTGAGGGGACAGGATGGGGCTTTGAACCACAGGTGCAGAGCCTGCCCTCCCGGCTGCAACTCTGCTGGGGGAGGGGGGAGCTTGCCAAGGTGCCAGCAAGGGCCATGTGCCAAGCACCCAGGGGCCTGGCGGAAGGGCAAACCCTGTGGGACTCTGGTCCCACAGTTTGGGGTCCTGCAGCACCATTTATCTTCTCATAAGGACAACGACCGCGAGCTGAAGGCCAGCAGGGAAGCCGGCACCCAGCACATCTCACATCATCTCCCTTCGTGCCCAGAGCGGCTCCACTCGCCCAAGCCTGGGAGCCACGTGGCGAGGTGAAGGGCCCAAGACTCAGGGACGGTAGGTGCTTTCTCAGTGCCCCGGCCAAGCCTGGAGTCCTGTGCTGGCTACTGGGCTCGACAGAAGCTGTGGCGAGCAGCAGGGGATGACGGTGGGCATCACACCCACTGGTGTCCTGCGAGACTCAGCAGCATGGTGACAGCCGAACTTGTGGGTTCAAATCCCAGCCCTGCCGTGGACTGACCAACTTCACTTCTCTCTCTGTTTCCTCCTCTAAAGTAAGAGGAAAAGAGCAGCCCTTTGCTGGCATGGTGGTGCACATCTGCGACCTCAGCACTCAGGAGGCTGAGGCAGGAGGATCGCCATGAGTTCGAGGCCAGCCTGGACTACACGGTGAGACCCTGTCTCAAAAAAACAGAAAACGAAAAAGAAAATAGCAGTCCCTGCTCTTGCCACGGGACTGAGTCTGGAGAATCTCAAGCAGCCCTGCTGCATTAAGTGCTCCCTGAGGCAGGTGCTGTGACTTCGGGTCCCCCACAAGTGTGGATGTCAAGCCGCTGTCACTAAGGCATGTGGATGGCCACCATCACCTGGGCCAGGTGCATGGGTCGGAGGCCCGCAGAGCACTCACGAGTCACTCCGCCCTTCCTTCCCACACCCGGGGCCTGGTACACCCAACACCCGCCCCGCACAGTCCTGGGGTCCCAGGGCTGCCTCGGCCCCCGGAGATCCAGGGCTCAGTGTAAAGGACACAGCTGAGCCCAGACTCTGGCCGAGCCCCGTGCAGTGTCTCTGTCTCCCACCCAGCAGGTGCAGGGTCCACCCTGTCCTGCTAAGCTGGGGCCTCCTGAGCACCTGTTCAGGGCTCATCCAGGGCCGCCCTGGAGCCACAAGACCCAGAGAAGCTGCAGCAGGAAGGCCTGGGAAGCCCCATGACCCCAGGGGACAAAGGGGTCCCCAGGCAGGGCTCCGCACCTGTGCTGTGCAGTGGGCATCAAGGGTACTCAACTCTGAATGCTCAGTCTTGAATTCAACAACTTCTTGAGACCCGCACCACTGATGGACCCAATTCACAGATGAGTAAACTGAGGCTTGGAGTACTGCAGGAACCTGTGACGGTCATGCAGCTAGTGAGCAGTAGAGTCGGCAGAATGGGCACCCAGTCAGGTGCGCTGTGCCCTTAAAGCCACACACACATGCACCCTGCAGCCCAGACACGGATAGAAGGGTGCAGAATCCTGTAGAAGACCCAGCGGTCCCCCGGCCTTCCAGCTCCAGACTCAGGCTCGTATTCACTCCTCTAGGGACACAGTCCCAGGAGCCCACTGTGCCCTGCCAACACTGAGCACCATGGCGGTGGCCGGTGGAGGGCCCTTGTCCACCCGTTAGCCACCAGCCTCTGACTTTCTTGCCCTTCAGCCGCCTTCCCTGGGGCACCGTGAGCGGCACCTGCCCAGACAAGCAGGTCTTTGGCAGGCAGCGAAAGCTGTGAATCTGAGGGATGCTGTGCCGTCGCCCGCCCCAGGGCCAAAGGTGTGGCCGAGAGTTCCTGACAGGATCTTTTAGATGATCTGATTTTAAAAACACTGAAGTAACATTCTTAAAGCTATGGAGTACCCTGTCGATTGTTCTGGTCTAACTCTACTCTTTCTCAGAATTCTTTCTAAAAGAACAAAATAATTACCTGTGCCCCTCATCAGCCAGCACAAACACCATTTAGCAAATTCCCTAATAACTTCCTTCCAGGACCTTTGCACTCTGCTCGGAGGAGGACTGGACTGTCCCCAGAATACACCATCAGTACAGCTGGCCACGCCCTAGCACACCCTTTGCCCTTTTCTACCCTTCCGTACAGTTTCCACCAAATCCCAAGTCCCTAAAGCCGTAGACCTTGCTCCCACTCTGCAACACCTGAGGCCCTGCCTGTGCCAGCCCCCACCACGCCTGGTGCCAATCCCACGATCCTGGGAGTGCGGGAGGAGTCTGCACGCCTCGACCAGACCTCTCTGGAGCTGGGCCTGTCGGTCTCCGTGGGTCCCACTGCTGCCGGGCTGAGTCTGGTGTCAGCTGGCCCGGGGTTTGCTATAAGTGGGTGCAGAGCACATTGCCTCTCACTGATTTATTCATGCATGAACTGTGTGGATGAGTGCGATGTCACAGCCAGAAAGGACCAAAAAATCAGCCAGGTTTAAACCGAGCTCCCCGGCCACTCTGGGAAGATTTTATGAGATGTAACTTTTCCTGTCATCGCTCTTCTGATGCCCTGGAAATCGGAGTCAGAGAGCCGAGAAGGTGCCCTGAGACTGCCCGTTGTCCTGACGTCCCAGAGCAAAGAGCGAGGGTGGACAGAGAGGGGTGCAGGGCGGGGAGAGGGGGCCATGAGGACAGGCTCGCCCCAGCATTCTGCCACATGTGGAGCAGAGTGCAGCCAACCAGTGGGGCTTCCCGCTCCTCACCCCAAGCCCAGGGACACTGTTTCACACCAACACCACCAGCCGCCATGTCTGGGCAGTGCACACACACCGTCCCATTGCAAGCTCCTGACTGCCCTGTTTTATGGATGGAACCGGTGAGACCCTGCAGAGCGGCAGAGCAGGTCCCACATGGGACATGGTCATCTTCTCCCGAGCCCCGGGGCACTTTGGCCGCACTGCTGGCCCATCCAGCAGGAGGCTGAGGGTCGAGCCCAGCACCACACGCTGGTGCCGTGGCTGGGCAGGTCTTTCCCTCATGGCTGACCAGGCCTCTCTTGGGCTCCAGTAAGGGCCCAGAGGCAGAACTAGAGAGCCAGGTCTCCCCACAGGCCAAGCTACAGCCCTCTCTGAGCCTGTGTTCTCAACCGAGAACGAGGTGGAGACAAAGGGGCCACGTGGGCCCCCAGACTTCTCTGATCAGCAAGGTGTCGGGGGTGGCCGGACCCAGACCTCCTGGCACTCTGTCACCTCCCCACACCTCGTGTCTCGTTCTGCACCCCGCCATCCCCACTACCCTTCTCTTCCAGGCCCGCTTGTTGGTGACATGCATTCCCCTGGGCCTGCCTCCACCTCCAGCTCATCCCGATGCCCCTCGCTGCCATGGTGGCTCCACCTGGCTGCCTGGAGTTTGGCCTCTCTGTCCCCAGGTTGGGTAGCAGAGACCCAGGAGCTGGGCAAGGAGGAGACGGTGGGAGGAAAAGAGCGAGGACTGCCGGTTGTGGGAAGGGCTCTGAGAGGGCAGGCCGGGGCCTCTGCCTCCACTTGGGCCACCCAGAGGTGAGTGCCCAAGGCAGGCCCAAGCTGGGGGCTGCGGCTACTAAATATTTGGAGCCCCACAACTCCGCGGCAACCCCATCGAACACCCTGCTAACTAACCAAGCAAGAGCCAGCAGGGTCGGGTTTGCTTTGCCAACAGAATACACTTTATTGGGTACACGCCCAGGGGAACCCGGTTTTGCACGGCATGAAAAGCACAGTTAAGACCAGAAACACAACACAAGAAGAGTTTTGTTAGAAAACCCAGCTAAGCAAAGGCCCCTCTGGGGAAGAACGGTGGGATTGGCGAGCAGCCGGGGGCCTCGGGGTGGCCTCCTCCTGTGGCTGGGCGGGTGCCAGGTCACAGCGGGCGGGGCACCACATGCTCCCGGGAGGAGATGACCTTCCCGTCTCTGATCTCCTCCGTGATGGTGCGGATCTGGGTGCTGACCTGGGGGGCTGTCGCACAGGGCACGGCTGGGGCGCAGGGTCCAGGGGCAATGTAGGGCCCCCTCACGGCAGGCTTGCACTCCGTGGAGCAAGGATGGGCGGGAAGCCTGGGAAAAGAAGTCACGCAGCGTTGCCCTGGGCATCGAGACTCTGGGCTGAGGGCCGTGCGGAGTCAGTTCAGGGAATTATGCGAGCCAGGTAGCTGCCGTACTGACACCTGGGAGCCTCAGCCCACTTTAGCGCCTGGGAAACTCCAAGCGAGGGAGGATGCGGCTCCAGAGGGGAGGACTAGAAACCCCCAGCAACACTCGTGCCTAAGGGCTCGGCTGGGTGTTGGGTGGGCAGGTCGCCTGAGCACCAGGAAACCCCAGGACCGGAAGGAATCTCCAGCGGCTCTGGCCCAACCCTTCGCCTTCGGGAGAAGCACACCAGAGTCCGCCGCCGTCTGTTACACGGTGGCTGAGTCCGGCCTGTTCCCCAGCACCCGGCACCCGCGGACCACTCACTGGCAGTCCCCGCCGTCCAGCAGGCCCCGGTACGTGTTGATCTCACACTCCAGCCGCGCCTTGGTGTCCAGCAGCACCTGGTACTCCTGGTTCTGCCGCTCCAGGTCGCAGCGGATCTCGGCCAGCTGCGCCTCCACGTTGCTGATCAGACACTGCATCTGAGACAGCTGCGAGCCGTAGCGGGCCTCAGTCTCCGCCAGGGTGGACTCCAGGGAGTTCCTCTGCCACGGGAGAGAGGAGGAGCTGGACGGGGGGAAGCACCGCCCGGACGCCGGTCCACAGCCCAGGAGTCTGAGTGCAGCTCGCTATCAGGCTGTGACAGCCCGCATGCTGGGGCCGGGTGGTCACGGGGCACCCACCATGCTGTGCTGGGCCTGCAGCTCGATCTCCAGGGCGTTGACTGTGCGTCTCAGCTCGATGATCTCCGTCTGGCAGCTCTGCAGCTGCTCCGAGCTCGACACCACCTGCTGGTTCAACTCCTCAGTCTGCAGCACACAAGACGGAGCGGGGCAAGGTCAGACCAAGCACCGTCCCTGTATGGGATGAGCCCGCTCCAAAAGCTGAGGGTCGAGGCTGCCCCAGCTGCACCTGGGTGTTGAACCAGGTCTCCACGTCCCTGCGGTTATTCTCCACCAGCGCCTCGTACTGGCATCTCATGTCATCCAGGATCTTGTTGAGATCCACCGGTGGGGCAGCATCCACCTCCACGTTCAGTCGGTCCCCGAGTTGACTACGGAGAGTGTTGACTTCCTGCCAGGGTGGGGGACCCAGGGGAACAAGACTGTGAAAAGGGGGCCCGACAAGAGGCTCAGCCCACCTGGGTTCTAACTCGCCTCCCTCCAACGCTGTGCACCGTGAGGCAGAGTGATTAACTTCTCTGAACCCGGTCAGGTGGTGCCGGCCTCACCTCCTCGTGGTTCTTCTTCAGGCACAGCAGCTCCTCCTTCAGGGACTCCACCTGCGCCTCCAGGTCGGCCTTGCACAGGGTCAGCTCGTCCAGGATCCTGCGCAGCCCGTTGATGTCGGCCTCCACCAGCTGCCGCAGGGACAGCTCCGTCTCGTACCTGCACACACAGCCCTGCCGGTCCACACCAAGAGCAGCCACACCGGGCAGATCCTGGCCCTGCTGCCAGCTGCGGCTGCTTTGGGGTCAGGAGCATGGTGGGTCTGTCCCTTCCCGAGGGGTCCTGAGGGGTCCTGTGGACAGTTCTGCCCAGCCCTGTCTCTCCCACCGGCTCCCAAGGGCAGGGGGGAGACAGTGGCTCAGCCAGCCCCACTCACTTGGTCCGGAAGTCGTCCGCAGCCAGCTTGGCGTTGTCGATCTGCAGGACCAGCCTGGCGTTCTCGGACTTGGTGAGCAGGATCTGGGGGATGGGAGGCTTCCCGTGAGCTGGGGGCAGCCCAGCTGTTTGAGGATGGAGGGGAGGGGATGGCTCAGCTCTCAGAGCCACGGCCCTAGGTTTCCTGCCCTGACACTAGGCCCCAGGACAGAGGGAGCATCAGCCCCAGGAGGGCCATCACGGGACACCAGCGGCCATCAGTCCCGGCATCTGAGGTTTCCAGGGAGGCACAGAACAGGGCGAGGCAGATCTGGGTTTGGGCTCTGCATTCAGTGCTCAGGCTGCGTGATGCTGGGCAACCTGCTAAAGCTCTCAAATCTCAACCTCCCTCTCTGCTGAGTGAGCCCAGTAACACGCAGCTCTTTGAGGCGAGCAGGGTAGGAAGGCGTCAGGCTCAATGCTGGACTCTGTGGGGCCGGTACACACCCTTCCCTCCCTGTAGCTGAGACAGGGCATGGTGGGCCACGGGGATGCGGGCGTCCGGAAGCCGCGCACATACCTTCTGCTGGAACTCTTCCACGGTCCTGAAGAAGGCCTGGTAGTCGGGGCAGATGTACGGGATCTGGCGCTCATACCACTCCTGGATGCGCCTCTCCAGCTCGGCGTTCTCCCTCTCCAGCTGCCGCACCTTCTCCAGGTAGCTGGCCAGCCGCTCGTTCAGGACCTGCATGGTCTCCTTCTCGCTGCCGTTGAAGGAGCCCTCCCAGAACCAGGCCCCGCTCCCCGTGAAGCCAGAGGGGAGGCCCCCGGCGGACAGGCAGGACCCAGGCAAGAAACTCCCAGAGCCAGCCAGCCCCGCCCTGTAGGAGGAGATGGACCCCGAGACACCAGCCAGACCCGGAGCCCTGCAGGAGCCCGCAGCGCGGAAGGATGCCCGCGAGAAGCCACCCGCCGGGACGCAGAAGCCCCTGCCGGAGCCGGTGGAGAAGGTGGAGTTGCAGACCGGGGTGGCCATTGTGCTGTCTGAGGACGCTTGCCACTGAGTGAGACGCTGGGACTCTGGTCTCCCGCAACCTCTCGGGAACGTTTATATACGCTCTGCATGGGGTGGTGGCATGTTGCACGTCTCTTGCTCTTGGGAAAGCCGTTTCCTATTCTGGAAAGCTAATTCATTAGAATGTGATTTTTGCTGCCCATCCAGAATTCCCTGCCTTGCAAACAGAAAAAAAAAAAAATGTTGGATTTGGTTTGCTAAGTCAGGACTCTGCTGTTGTTGTTTCTTCACAGAAATGAATTTTATTGCCTCTTCAAAGAGTCTTTGCCCCAGATCCCATGACCGGGAGTGGCCACACACATGGCATTTGGTCCCTGCCCTCCCCATCTGCCATCCCCTGAGGTGCCCGATCTGTCCCGTCATCACTGCCGTCCAGTGTCCCCACCCTGCTCATCCTCACCTGGGCCGCCCCAGAGGCAAAAAGGAACCAAAGGGAGTTGAAACTCATGGTGCACCTCCTGTGTGCCCGGCTCATAGTTCTTTCATTTATAGTTCACCTCCACCCTCGAGGGCCTGATAATCCCGGCTTCAGTGGGGAAACTGAGGCCTGTCACAGTGGCTGAAAATCTTGCTTGAGGGGCTCGGGAAGTGAATGGCAGAGCTTTGACCGAAAACCAGGGCTCTCAGCCCCAAATCCTGTCTGTGTCCTGCTGCTTCCACTCAACTGAGGTCAAGTCTGGGCACCAAGGATCCAGGGACAGAAGCCCGAGGGTCAAATCCTTGCTCTGCTGATGATCTTCCCTGTGACCCTAGCACATCACCCCTTTTCTAGGTCCCCTCATGAGGATGGCAGAGATCATCACCCTGTCCTACCACTTCACCCAGACAAGAGGAGGATCAAGCAGGACAGAAGTAGGGCATTTCGGGGCCGTCGATACTATGGAGGCGCCAGCCAGGCTACAGGCAGCCTCGGCTGTCTTTGGTTTATGTGGGCACAGAGGGTCGTGGGCGGGGGCTTTGAGCTCCCTGCCCACTGGGCACAGCAAAGCGGGAGGAGGGCACCCCCCAGTCAGCCCTCCCCACATCACGGAGAGCCCCTGACCCTGGCAGGGCCGGGCCGCGGTTTCCCGTGTGGCCCTCGGCTCCCTGATCCCCCGACCCCCCGGCCCTGCTCAGCTCACAGAGATGGCCGACAGCAGGCTCTTTGGACAGACAAGGAACAAGAAGAACAGACCCAGAGCCTGCCAGATAGTTACGCAACAGAGGGAGGGGACGCTGGGAAGGGAGGACCAAAGTCAGACGCCGTCCTTCTGAAACCGTGCGCTTTCCCGAGGGCGGGAACCTGCTCGCACTCTTCTCTCGGCCTCCGCCAGTGAGGCTGGCGTTATGGAAGCGTTTATGTGCTTCTGAAGCTGTAATTTGCCGACCTCTTAAAGCACTTTATAAGCTTCTCTCTCAGATTACTCAGAGAGGACTGGCCGTGGCCACCATGCCTGACCGCGTGCGGTGGCACCAGGACAGCCAACGATGCTTTCCGGGGGTCTGCTGTGCAGTCCCCAGCACCCCGCTCTCCGGCCGAGGCTTCCTCACAGCTGCCGTCTCCCACTTTGCTGGCTTCTGCCCCCCGCACGGCCGAGCCAGGACCAGGAACTTCCTGGGGCTGCCGTGAGCTCCTGGGTGCCTGGCAGGGCCCCTGGGCTCTCCCACCGCACGCTGGGAGCCGCTCCTTGCCCCGCTATGACAACCAAGACTGTCTAGAGATTGTGGTATTACACACAACGGAGTCCCATCTGCTCTAAAGAAGGACGAACTTGAGTCATTTGTAGGGAAATGAATGGACCTGGCTACCATAACACCACGTGAAATACATCAGACACACAAGCTTAAATATCGAATGGTTTCTCTAATATGAGAAACACAAAGTGTAAATAAGTTAAAGAGTAAAATACAAGACAGATGATAGGAAACAGACAGATCTTTTGCAAATAGGAAGGGGGCTGAGAGATGGGGGAGGGGATGTAAAAAGAACTAAAGTGTCTTATGGACATGCACCCAGCCCCCACAGCGAATGTAATCATGGCGCACAGCAATCACGTACTCATAAAAGTAAAAATTTTAAAAATCGTGTTATACTGAAACTGAAAAAAAGAAATTGCTGGTGTCCCCCAGGGAAGGAGAAGGTGACAAAAAATGCCCCCAGGTGAGAACCTCTAGACTCTCAGGCAGAGATGGGGACTGTGACCCAAATTCCTCTGTGTCCCAGGACAATAAGCATGGAGTCTGCCAGTCCAAGGAGATGGTTTCTTGGCTCCCTCAGGACACTGCCCCATCTCTGTTGAAGGCTACACAGCCACGTCCCTTAGGGAGGTGTGGAGGGAACTTGAAAGGACAGCTCGTCTGCTTCTACCAGCCCAGCGGCTGGGACAGTCACAGGAGTGAGGGGAGCAGGGCCACAGGGCCTGGAGCTAGACCTGTGTCAGATGGACCCAGACTCCTGGACAAGGATTCATCTTCCAGAAAGGTTTTTGATCATAAGCTCAATGTTTTCTGTTTGCTACAGAACTATCCAGAGTTCACATTTCTTCATATGTAAATTTTGTTAGGTTAAATTTTTTAAATTTTCTGTTTCATCAAAGTTGACAGATTTACTGGTAATAGTGATATTATTCATAGTATTTTCTTTTTATTCCTCTAATGTCTACAGGGCTCATTTCTGACTCTCTCTCTCGCGCGCGCGCGCGCTCTCTCTCTCATAGGTGGATTATCAATTTTGTTCACCTTTACAGTTAACCTACTTCCTTTTGCCTTTGTGATTTTTCTCTGTTGCCTACTGGTTTTTCACTTTATTGATTTTCACTAGAGAGGGGGAGAAAAGCAACACTGAGGTCTGTCACCTCCTGGGACAGTGCTAGGGGCCCCCTTCCCCCCCTCAATCAAAAGTGCACAGCCTGTGGGTCTCAGGGGCCTGGACTCCTTGCCCACCCCTGCCCCAGCTTCCAGCATCCATCCTCTCTGGGCCTAGAGGCCCTATCTAGACAAGGAAGGCCCCGGATGCTGAGTGGGGTCCCCTTCACCTCAGATGTGATAGGAGCAGATCCCAGCAGCTGCCTGGGTGTGATTCGGTCACCATCCCCCAGCCCCTGTGATACATCACACAGGGTCCTCCTTGGCCCCCTGCATCACATAGCATAAGAACAGGGTGCAGGTGCCCCAACCCCGACCCCAGCCTTGCTGACCATGGGCAGTGATGGCAGGAAGAGGGACACCCCTCGCCCAGGCTGTTCCCAAGAAGGGACATCAGACTGTCGTGGCCCCTGAGCAGACATCCCAGCACATACAGGCTCAATGGTATCTCAGCCCACCTGAACCAGAGACTTCCCTCTGCAAAGAAAGGAATTTACAGAGTACAGAGGCCTGGGTCCCTCTGAGCTTCTGTCTCCCCGCAGGTGAGTAGAGCTCATGCTATGGTCACAGGGTCGCAACAACCCTAACCTTAAGTCACACAGATCCTTGACAGACTGAAATTCATTTCATAGACTCAAGCAATCAAAACTGCTGAGAACCCAGACAGCCTGAGCCACCCTCAAATGCTGATTCCGGGGTATGAGCCACCTGCCTGATTAATGGGAAGGCATCCAGGAAAGACACCTGCTCAGACAGGGGGGCACAGCGCCAGGATTGCACCAGAGCATGCCAGTCCCCTTGGCTGAGACTATCTGCCTGTAACCACGTCTCGAGCCTCCCGAAAGCCCTCGTCCCACCTGCAGGCACAGGCACCAGTCTCAGGGCTCAGAAGGTGTCCTCTGCCCACTGTGATGCCACTCCAGGGGAGGGAGGAGAGGGGACGCTGCTGTGGAGACAGGACCCAGCTTTGCCCATCTTGGCAGGCATCAAGTTCAAGATCAACTGCCATGTCTGTGCTACTGCTTTGTTCAAAAGAAGTCCCCACCCTCAGGGAAGCTTCCATCAGAGAGCCGAGGTTCCACACAGACGAAAACCTGATACCAGTGGGCGCCGGGCATTGGCCCCCGGGGGGAATAACTTTCCCGAGCAAGGTCTCTCTTTCCATGCTTCTCTGGGCTTTGGTCAGAATATGCCAACCACCAACCCCACAGGACCCCAGAGGTAGCAGATGAAGCAGCACAGACAGCAGCCTGTGGGCAGCCAGGCCACAGGTCATTCTCGAATGCCAGTGGCTGTGTTCTTCAGAGCAGCCTGCTGGTGTAGGCGTCCTCTGGTTTCTCATATGGCTGCACACAGTCCCACCACAAGGTCCCACCTGAGAAATACTGGTCCATATCCTATACTCTTCAATCCCCACCCAGACCCACCCAGGACGCTGGGAAACCCCACCTGATCCTCCTTCCCCACACACAACTGCTTTTTCCCTGTAACAAAAAATCTGTTCAAGCTGCAGAGCACCTGGGATTCCAAGCCCTGCCCAGTTACAATATATCTGTGTTGCCTAGTTACAATGTATTTATGTCACCCCGATACAGTGTATCTGTGTTTGCTCAGTTATAGTGTTTCCATGTCACACAGTTAGTGTATCTGTGTTGCCCCTGTTACAATGTATCCATGTCACCTGGTTACAATGTGTCTGTGTGGGCCCTGTTACAAGTTTCCATGTCATACCAGTACAGTGTATCCATGTCACCCAGTTACAATGTGTCCATGTCACACAGTTACAATATGTCCATGTCTTTATGTATTAGAGATGTTAGTCCTTTGTTGGAGAACAGCTAGCAAAAATTTTTTCCTACTCTTTGGGTTGTCTCTTCGCTCGGCTGGTGGTTTCTTTTGCTGTGCAAAAGCTTTTTAATAAGATTAGATCCCAGTTGTTGATTCTTTGTGATATTTCCTGAGCAATTTATAGCGGCACAGTTTGTAATAGCTAAATCTTGGAAACAGCCCAAATGCCCATCAACCAAAGAATGGATAAAGAGGTCTGGGGATCTAGCTCAGTGGTTAGAGTGCTCGCCTTACAAGCACAAGGCCCTGAGTTCAATCCCCAGTACCAAAAAAAAAAAAAAAAAAGAATGGATAAAGAAAATATGGGGGTTTTTTATACAATGGAGTACTACTCTCCCATAAAGGATGATAAGCTTGAGGTATTTCTGAGTAAATAGATGCATCTTGAGACCATACTCTTAAGTGAAATAAATCGGACACACATGTTTAAATACCACATTGTTTCTCTGGTGTGAGAAACAGAAAGTGTAAATAAAGACTAAAATGTATGTATTGAGAAAGGGAAGAAAGTGTTCAAATGGGAAAGGGAACAATGGAGGGGGGGAAGGAACAGAGGGACAAGAGAAATAAGAAATGGAAGGAAAAAGTAGAAACAAAGCTTTTGTAAATAAGAAGAGAGGAAGAAGTGAAGGGAGGGGAGGGGGATGGGAAAAAAAGAAGCAACAAGATATATCATGCACAGGTACAAATCCCCTATGATGAATGTTATGTCCCATCAAAATAAAATTTAAAAAAAAGCAATATGTCCATGTCAAGTAACCACATCCATCATGTCAGACTCCTGCACCGACCTGCACCGGCAGGTCCCCAAGCTGGAGGAAGCAATGGGAACAACAGGACTCGAAATTAAGACATCTCCAACTCCCCATTTGATATTCCCAAAGGGTTCACTCAGGCAAAGTCTCACTCAGTCTGATAGTGAGGACTCAGGGCCATTTACAGACCTTGTGAAAATAAGATTGCCAGATTTAGCAAATAAAAATACTTGCAATATTCGTGACACATTTATACTAAAGTGTTATTAGTTGTCTATCTGTAATGGCAGGTTCGCTGGGTGTCCGGTGTGCTGTCTGGCAGCCCTCAGGAAAGAGCCTTGCTGCTCCTCCCCTCCCACTGTGGCCTGTCCCCATGGCTGGCCACGTTGGGGACAGGTATATCCTGCTTCCCTTGAGACATCATGTCTTTCGACTCCTTTCCTCCCCGGTCTTGGTAGCTACCATGTCTGCCTTTCCAGGGCCCGTGATCAGTACTTGAGGCTAGATTGTCCTTCCTCTGGTCCCAGCCACCTCAGGGACACTCCACCCTGCTCCAGCGGTTTCTGGCAGAGTGACTCGGACCTTCTGGGCAGGACTTGTGCCCAGAAGGGAGCAAGTCCGTCTGCTCATCTGCAGCTCTCCAACGGCTCAAACGTCTCCCTCCCCAGTATCACCAGCCTCCCGGGGCCAGGACAGTCTTGGACACACACAGAGATGTGGCGGCCCCTGCACACAGCTCCTGGGGACAGCTGGTGAGGAGCAGCCTTAGCCCTAAGCGGTGGCTCCTCCCGAAACACTAGAGCTCAGTGAGGCCCGTGGGGCTCAGTGCTGCAGCACACCACCCCTCACGTGGCCTTGTGCGCTGGGTTAGCTCTGCCCTGATCAGGCCTTGAGATGCCCACATAACCAGGCCTAGAATGGCTCTGGAAATCTCAGCTGTCCTCCATAACAAAACCATTTCCTCTGCCCCCTGGGGGGGGGGCTTTGGCAACTGCCCTGGGCTCTGAGTCTTCTCCAAATAGCTGCTGCCATGGTGGGCGCCCTGAAAGCCCCCCGTCCCCATGGGAAGCCGTACCTCTGCAGTCCTCTGCTGGCCATGCTCTGCCGTCCCCCACCAGGGCCTTCTGCCCTCTCGCCTGTGGCCAGCTCCTGCTGCCCGGCCACTCCAGTGGCAGCAGCATCCATCCGCAGGAGTCCAGGGCCCCTTTCCCCTCCACACCCTGCTTTTATGGCCCGGGAGTCCCAGAGCACCCTTCATCTCCCCATACACACAGAGAGCCTGTGGGAGATACACACTCAGGCCCTGGAAACCGGTACCTCGGTGCCCCACATCCCTCGATTCAAGCATCACTTAACCAAACTCCCAAACCCCTATCTGATTGGATTCTGTGGTCTGCGCTTGCAGGGCCCAGAGTGTGGTGGGCCTGACTCCCTTCCCACAGCGGTGCGTCCGGGGCCAGGCTGCATGCCACACGGGTTTGCTTTCAAGCCGCTCCGAGTGCTGGGATGAAAGACGCCACAGGGTTTTATTACGAGTGCTCATAAAAACCGGCCAAAGAGGGCCGCCAGAGCGCGCCAGCTCCCCCAAATGCCCACCCCGACTGCAGCCTCAGTCATCTGTCCCTTCTGAGTCTGTGGGTGGAGAGGGAGTGAGGCCAGCTGTCCCAGGGCCACCAGGAGCTCCCGAAAGGCGTGCGTCCCACATACCCTGCACCACACCAGCCACCAACAGCCCCCAGGAACCATTCAAAATGACTCTGATCCCAGGCAGGGAGGAAAGAAGGGCCCCACAGTGATATGGGATACGGGAACTCCACTCCTCACACTCCAACCACACAGCCATACACCCCATATCCTGGTCCTGGCTTCCCTGGGCAGGACATGAGGTCCCCCTTGGCAGGAAGGCCCAGTCACCCCCACCTCATACTCTGAGCCTTTGGGGCTTCTTAGAGCTGCCATCTAGCACAGAGGGACCACAGGTCCCTGGGGGCCCTCAGCCAGGGCCCAGCAGCGCTACCCAGTGCTGAAGCTGTACAGGGCCTTCTGTCAGCCCTCGGCCAGGGCAGCACCAGATCGAGGCCCCGCCCTCCACCCTGGTCCCAGCAGGTGGCCGGAGGCACTGACCTGCTTTCTGGCATGAGTCTGCCCCCTGCAGGGCCCCGGCAAGACCAGCAGCCCCACTGACGGCAGAGGAGCGCTGGCCACTTAACCAGGGCAGGGCCCTGGGGACAGGGAAGCACCCTCTGCTCACCATGAGGAGGAGCCAGGAGCCCCACAACCTCAGCCAGCAGAGCACAGCACCTGCTGTGTGCCCGGCTCTTCCCTCTAGAGGCAGACCTAGCGCTGGGGCCCCAGGGCACCGCAGGAGTGTCCCCTGCTTGGTTCCTTTGTGCCCTGAGCACTGGGGTGTGGGACTGAGACTCTTTTCTCCCTAGAGCACCTTGGAAGCAGGAATTCCAGCTCCCACACTGGATGGGCCCCTTAGCTGATGTGGGCCTTGGTCTTGAACGTGAAATGGGCACACGGTGCCACATGGACTTGTGGCACAACCACAGAAGGAGCCTTGCAGAGCGTGCAGTGCTGTGTGTGGTGTCCCTCCCTTCTGCCCTGGTGCCCTCTGCCCTGGCACCCTGGCACCCACACCACTGACTCAGAGGTGACTCAGCCTCGATGGCACAGGGCTGCCTGCTCAGCACTGCGGCACAAGGAAGCTGCAGTGGGAGCAGGGTGGCCTGGGTGCTGGGACAGCCAGGGAGGGGCAGTGTCGACCCAACAGGTCTGATCGCTCTGCCCTCCCTCAAGGGCTACTCCTTGAGGTGACTAAGGGGGCAGATGGAGTCCAGGACACAAAGCCTCTCCCACCTCACAGGCCAGAGAATGGGGCACCACCTTCTCACAGCCCTGCTCCCCCGGGACCCCAGAGGGCCTCAGACTCCCGTGGGCCTGGGGGAAGGTCCCAGGCTGGAGTTCCCACCAGACCGAGGGGCCAGCTCACATCACTGTCCCACAAACAGCCACCTTCTCACCCAGGGAGCACCCCAATCCAGCTCAGGAAGCAGGCAGGCCACCCCCAGAGGACCCTGGCTGGGGCTCGGGAGGGCGCAAGGCCTGGATCAGGACTCGGGGCGACTGGCTTTGGGGACCAGGCCCCGGTCGTCGGGACAGGGCCACCTTTCCTCACACCCTCTGTGCAGGATGCTCGCTTAGCTCTTTCACTTCCTGTAGCTCACACCTACTCATTCCTCATTTAGCACATCCACTTGACAGCTATGACATGCTGGGTGTGGGGCTGCGGGGGCCCTGAGGAGAGTCCTAGTCAGAAAAGAGGAGCAGAGAGGCTGTGACCTGACAAGCTGCTGGCTGAGCACTCACTACGTGCCAGGGCACGAAGGGAGAAGGGGCATGCCAGGCCTGCCCTCACTGGGGGTTGCCCTGCTCTCCCTTCGATGAGCACCTGTTGAGCCGTCTCCAGAGGGCAGCTTGGCCCCACATGTGGAAGTCACAGCCCCACCCCTTGGTGTGTGCCGCCAATGCTGGAACGGGGTACCCTCCGCCCGCCGGAGGGGCGTTGGCCTTTATCTGAATCTTCAATAAAAACCTGGTTTTAAGAAGGAAGAGGAGGAAGAAGATCAGGGCAGACCGAGGTCGTTCAGGGCACGAGGCCCCAGACTTCACCCCGTGCAGTTTGGGGCCCAGGATGCTGGGGCGCACCTGGGAGGCCGATGCAGGAACAAGGCTGGCAGGTGGCGGGACGGACTGGGTCCCTGCCTCCGGGCCGGCACAGAGTCGGGGCTTCCCTGGGACCAGTGGGGGCTGCTACTGGGGTGCCACAATGACACCAGAGGATGGTGCTTTGACTGACCAAGCAGAAGGAGTGTGGTGTGGACAAAGGGCAAGCTCCCCTGAGCTGGGAGGCCAGGGAGGCGGTTGTGGCACCACGATGGCAAGTTAGATCCAGGGGGATATTATGGCTACAGGGACATCATTCATGGGAAGGATTCATGAAGAGCTGAGGGGCTGAAGGGGTCAAGATGTCTCCTCCCTCTGGCTTGGATCTGCAGGTCATCCAGCGTAGGACAGGGAAGGGAGGTCTCTGGACATGTGGGTTTAGGGGACGATGTCCTGCACACAGTTGGGAAGCCAAGGGCGGCCTCACAGTGACCCGGGCTTGGGACCTGTCAGAACGTATGGGTAATTGGCTCCGTGGATCCCTCCAGGATGGCCGGGGGAGCGTGAAGAGTAGAGGACATTGGCCATCTACAGCAGATTCTGGGGGCCGTGTTGATGTGCAGGGAGAGTACAGGGCTGGGGGCCTGGGACTCTTCAAGAGGGGTCGAGGAAGTCGATGCAGGCTGAGGCCCCTTGGTGAGTCCTGCCTGGTCTCCCGAGTGGTCGGGAGTTGTGGGAACTTGGGGTGGGCTGGAGGATAGAGAGATGGATGCCTTGGCCACAGGGAGCCACCGTCCTGGAAGGGGGCACCTTGTGCAGGAATCAGGCAGGAGTGGCTGGGGCTGGGGTGGTGTCCACCCCTGAGCGGCCCCTTGCAGCCTGCCCAGCACCCTCTAGGTGTCCACATTTTCCTGTCCTGACCCCGCTGCTGACCTCATTGCTGTCTCTGTCCCCCACAGGGTTGTCCAAGTGGCTCACTGGCCTCTGCTTTGTCCCTGGTGAGTTCCATTTGTCCGAGTTTCCAGGGACCATTATCTGGGAGAGACCTTGTCCTCTCTGTGCCCTGTGTCCTTCTCCAGTGAGACGCCCCGTCCCCATCCGTGCCCACACCGCTCACCCGCAGCCCCACATCACGAACACCCTCCAAAACCAGGCCGGAGTCAGAAATACACTTGCAAGCAGGCAGGAAGCTTTATTGGATTATCGGTTCTTCTTAGTAGAGAAGTTGAGAAATCAAAGAGGAGACAGCGTGGGCTGGGGAGGAGCGGAAGAGGCTGGGAGAGTGGGGAGGGGTCCTTCCTCGGGGGTGCTGAGCAGGTGGGTGGCTGGGCCTCTGCAGCGCCCTCGGTCCCTCAGGGTACCCCGTGGCAGAGGGAGCAGCTGCCAGGCGGAATTAGAACCTGCGGACATCAGACACGCGGCGAGGGGAGGTGGAGGCAGAGGCAGAGACAGAGGCGGAGCCGGAGACGGAAACGGAGCCACTAGAGGTGGTGCTGGTGCTGTAGCTGCCGCTTCCTGGAGACAGAGGAGACGAGGGGTGCTCGGGCTGAGGAGACCCACCTCGGGCCAGGCCAGGGCCCCGGGGGGCTCCCCAGCTGCCGAGTAGTCAGGTGTGTGGACAGGGACTCTATCTCATTGTCCCCAACAGCCCAGTGGCTCTCTGGGGCAGAACCGCTGATGTGAAAAGAAAAATAAGTGATCCCGTGACCATGCCCAGCCTGGCTCCCTGACACCCTCCACACACCTGGGAGCCAGCCCTGCCCCCCAGCAGCCCAACCCCACCCACCAGGAACCCAGAGGCCTCCCCAGGAAGCTGCTCCTACCTGCCAAGGCGGGTGAGACAGTCAACCTGGAAGGGCAGAGAGAGACGGCCATGAGCAGACAGGAACAGGACAGGGCCTCAGACCATCACTCACAGTCCTGCGTTAGCCAGGGCCTGTCTGCCTGTCCAGTCCCTCTGTCCATCTGAGAGCCTCGGGAGAAGCCATTAGCAGCCCTGGATTCAGGGCACCTGTGTACGCTCTGACATCCCCTCCACTTCCTCAGGCCCAGACCGCATCCTCCCCAAGCCCACAGGGACCTTGGTCCCCGTGGATGGTCTGAAAAGCAGCTACACCACCGGCCTCCTGGCTTTGCTTGGCCGAGCTGCGCCCAGGCCGGTCATGTCCCAGTATTGTGGACAGACACCGACCCCACGGCCCGCCTGGAGCTCAGCCTCCCCTGAGCACCGACCTGGAGTCCTGGCCCTCAAGCAGGCTGCGGTAGGTGGCGATCTCCTGCTCCAGCCGCGTCTTGATGTCCAGCAGCACCTTGTACTCCTGGTTCTGGCACTCCATCTCGCTGCGCAGCTCACTCAGTTGCGCCTCGATGCTGCTGATGAGCCCCTGGATCTGCTGCAGCTGCAGGGCGTAGCGGCACTCGGTCTCCGCCAGGGTGCTCTCCAGCCCGGCTTTCTGGAGGGGCAAGAAGGAGCAAGTCACACAGGGCAGCCGGCCCAGAGAGCCCGGGAAGTGGCAGCTGCTGGCTGAGGGCGGCAGGGTACCATGCTGAGCTGGGACTGCAGCTCGATCTCCAGCCCCTGCAGCGTGCGCCTGAGCTCGGAGATCTCCGTCTTGCTGGTCTGGATCATCTCTGTGTTGGAGGCCACCTCCTTGTTCAGCTCCGCACTCTGAAAGCCAAGCAAGAGAAGGGACAGGGAGCTCAGCCAGAAGCCCAGGACCCACAGGCCACACCACCTTGGCCGCGTGGGGCAGGAGGGCCAGAACCTTGCTCTGGAACCAGGCCTCAGCGTCCCTGCGGTTCTTCTCCGCCATGGCCTCGTACTGCTCCCTCATCTCAGCCAGCACGCGGGTCAGGTCAATGCCAGGGGTGGCATCCATCTCCACGGTGACCTGGCCCACCACCTGCTTGCCGAACTCCTTCATCTCCTGGGAGGATGGAGAGGAAGATTGTGAAGCGCCCCTGCCTCTCTGTGACTCTGAGTCATCCCTTCTCACCGGATGTGATCAGCCACTCCGCCCACCTCCTCATGGTTCTTCTTCATGTAGGCCAGCTCCTCGTTCAGGCTCTCGATCTGCATCTCCAGGTCGGTCTTGGACAGGGTCAGCTCGTCCAGCACCCTGCGCAGCCCGTTGATGTCGGCCTCCACACTCTGGCGCAGGGTCAGCTCATTCTCATACCTAAAATATTAAAATCTTATTTAAAAGAAGCAAGATATTGCACACACCCCTTCCCCTGTACTGGAATCTGCCTCTCTCAGACACTTCAACACCCTCCATCACACAGCATGGATCTAAAAGAAGCCAGGAACGAAAAGATGGGATGTGAACTCACTTGAGTCTGAAGTCATCTGCAGCCAGCCTGGCGTTGTCGATCTCCAGGATGACTCGGTTGTTCTCCGTGGTGGCTGCCAGGATCTACAAAATGCAGACAGTGAGCTCGAGAGGGCAGCAGGAGAGGGCAGGGCTGTGCCTGCACTGTCTTTGAGCAGGGACAAGGCCCTCTTCTGTAAAACGAGGCGGGACCGTTCTGTTCTGTCACTTTAGAACTCCATCTGGCCAGGGTGGGGGACCCCGGTGTGCCTTCCAGGGGAGCCACACCGCTGAGCAGAGGTCTGGCCGTCGGAGCCTTGGACCTGCCACCTCCCCGAACCGCTGCCTCCTTAACATCAGAAGGGACTCGGGTGGCCTACTTTTTAGTAACATCACTGGAGATGGCCTCCCAGTTGAGCACAGGGGACACCCCGCAACTGGTGGCCAGGGCTCAGGCCATTGTGGCAGATCTCTGCTCCAATAAACTGGCGCTGCAGCCTGAGGGACGGGCCTCACCCCGGGTGTCAGACCCTGCCCTGCCTGAGCCTCTGCCCATTTCTCCTTCACTTAGTCTTCACCACTTGAGAATAAGCATTTCAGAAGCTCTGTAAAATAAACAGTCATCCCCAGAACTATGCATGAACACGTCTGCCCTTCACCGTTGAGTTTAGTAACTGACGGTGGCTCTTAAAACTGCCATGTTTCCAAAGAACTCAGTGGCTTAGGATTACAGAGATGGAGTCATCCATCACTTGGGAGCCATAAAAGTCGTTGACATGAGTAATAACATCAGTGAACAGGAGTAACGGGAGACAGTGCATCTGGGAAGTCGAGGCACGGGAAAGCCCCCTCGGGGGCGAAGACTCTCGGAAGTGGACTCCCAGGACCTCACCCTGCAGGAAGGGTATGGATCCCACCGCCCTGGTTCCCCGGGATGCATCCTGCATGTCTGACCTTGGAGGCTCCGCACTGCCCCGAAACCCTTCCCCACACTGAGGGCTCACCTTGGCCCGGAGCTCGTCGATGGTCTTGTTGTAGTGGCCGTAGTCCCGCTCCGGGCTGACCGGGCTCTGCTTCTGGTACCAGTCCCGGATCTTCACCTCCAGCTCGGCGTTGGCCGCCTCCAGCGCACGCACCTTGTCCAGGTACGAGGCCAGGCGGTCGTTGAGGTTCTGCATGGTGATCTTCTCGTTGCCAGAGAGGAGGCC